>PVJO010020980.1:0-30969 GCA_004026905.1 Hystrix cristata | reverse complement strand
AAGTCTCCCAAGTCTGTTGCATTCTAGGACTAAGACAAACTGTGTCAGGATTCTGGAGCAGAAGCATCTATTCTTTGGAGGTGAGCAAGCAGCAGAAGAATGGCAGTGACAGGAAGTGCGAGATTATAGTAAGGAACCTTGGGGAAAATGTCACCCGAGGTATCAGCATGGAAGTCAGTGGAGAGACTGGAGATGGGGACCTGGAGGTGGGAGAAGAGGGGTCAGGCTGGGATGGACACTCGGCTTGGGGACAAGAGCAGAGCAGGACACTGAATAGCATAGTTCTGGGAGGGAAGGAAAAGAATACCACCTGGCCGTGAGGATATGTTTAAGAGGTGGACGGAAGAGACGGCACCAATAAAGTGATGTACACAGTCCTCAGGGAAAAGGGACAAAGTTGTGTCTGATAGTCCAAATGACATATTTGTTAACTGGTTTGTGAAGGGGGAAAGGCAGTGGAATTTGGCAGGACAGTTTTAACGCCAGATTGGAATTTCAGGGCAGGTGGGGCTGACGTGTGATGGTGAGTGAATTTTGTAAACAGGTGCCTTACTAAGTGGCTATTTGATCTGAAACAGCAAACTTGAACTATGTTGAATTTCTGTACAGCATTGCTAACTTTTTTCTTTTTTTTTTTTTTTTGAGACAGAGTCTTGCTATGTCTTGAACTTACACATTCTTCCTGCCTTAGCCTCTCAGAGAACTGGGATTCCAGGAGTGCACCACCACACCTGGCCTATCACCAACTTTTAAAGTAGGAGGGGACAATTTAAGCCTAGTACATGGATCTTTAACAGAATCTAACTTTTCTGGGGGTGTTAAAACAAATGGAAGGTTTTTCACTACATATTTAAACCACTGTAATTTATAAACACTATTATTTTCATTTGAATTGTCTTCCCCTTCTAACATAGTAACAACCACAAGAACAGCCAAGACTTGATCTGCAACATTCAGATAGTTTTAAATGAAACATTTTGTTTTTTATGAACTTAGCAGAAATGGGACTTTTTCTATTCTGACAAATGTAAAAGAACTCATTTACACAGATGATCTATTAATTATTTTTCCCATTGGTGGGACAAAATACCCAACAGCTGCAATTTAAAAGAGGAGAGGTTTATTTGATTCACGGTTTCCATTGGTTCAGTCCATAGTCAGCTGGCTCTAAGGCAGAAGGGTAGGATGGAGGAAACCTGCTCATGCCATGGAGGCCAGGGAGCAGAGAGAGAAGGGAGAAGCCAGGGACAAGAATACACCCTTCCAAGCCACCCTTCCCCCAGTAACCCACCTCTTCCAACTAGGCCCCGCCTCTAAACATACAAATAAGACTTTGGGGGATATTTTAGATCTAAACACCAACAGATGGAGAGGGGAGAAAAAAGAATCATGGCTTGCACCCTCAAACAAATTAGAAGAGTGAACTTTGTAAAGATTGAACCACCAAAAATTATGCTGGAACCAGGCAGTTGGGTGATTATGAACACCTGGATATGCAAAAGAATAACTTGTGTGAATTCTTACATTTTGCTCCTGGAAGCAGGTGTCATCAAACCAAAACAACAGTGTAGGAAATGTCTTCTCCAGTGAAGAGGCATCTGCTTACAGCTAGCAGCAATGCAAGTGGGATTGTGACAGAACAGTCAGCACCCACCATGGGTTCTCTCATAGCCCCATGGGTGCCCAGTCTTGAGTGAGTGTGGCTGGCTGCACTTCACATGTGTCATCATACACTGCCACGTGTCATGATACAACACCTCCACGCCATGCCCCCTGGGAAGCGTGGGAAGACCTGTGGGCTGTGTCTGGTTTCTCATGGACTTCAGACCTTGTACTTTTCCCCTTCGCTAGGTTTAATCTGCCCTCTTCTGCTGTACTAGATGGTGAGCTCCCCAGCTCCTGAGTCCTGTGTGTCCTCGTCTGGAAGCACTCAGTCTGGGGTGTACGTGGGGTCCCCTGGTACCCTACCCCAGTGGACAGCTGATACCTAATGGGGTCGCATTATGACACAAATCCAAGATCCTGGTAAGACAGGCCTTTATTCAAATCTTACTTATTATTCGATGAAGTTAACATTTTTCTTTGTTATTTATTTCTGAAGCACAGGCCACCATCACCTCCAAGAAAGGCTTCCTTCACCTGTTGTGAACAGCCTTTTTTTAGACAGAAACACATTAGCAATGTAAAAGAGCCACCGCAGTCAAAAATATTTTTAGAGACTCAGCTGAACAGTAAGCCCTGAACTTTTGTTGAAATTAAGAGAGTTGAACCATTAAAATGATTTCCCAAATCCATGGCAACGTGCCTCGTGTACAAAGCATCCACAGCCCCAGGACACAAGGCAGAGCAGGGCTCGTTTGTGGCTTCCAGGGGACAGTGGGTGAAGCTGCCTTCCATTCTGTAGATGCAATTATTCGCAGACATTCAGAGCAACAGACTTTTCCTGGTTATCTAACCTACTCACCAAGAGACCAGAGAAAAGCATTCAGACTGAAAGTCTGCTGACAATTATTTTACTGGCCGCCAGAGAATGCCTTTGGCAGGCTGTCCCCTTCCTCAGGGGAGAAATCCTCTGGGAATTTTTTAATGAAAATGGGCACCGCATTCTGTGTATCCAAGCTCCACACCAAGCTCTGCCCCTGAGGAGTCGGGCACCCCAAGGAGAAGACGGGATGAAGGGCGAGTGAATGAGCCTTCTGCGGATACTCCCCCACCAACCGAAACTCACTGGAAGAAAAGCCTGCAACTAAAGGATTTATACCAGTGGTTCTTCACCGGTGGTGGCTTTACCACCAGGGGACACTTGAGAGTGTCCAAAGGCATTTTCAGTTGTTGGAGTGGAGGGGAGGTTGAGTGCCATTGGCATCCAGTGGGCAGAGGCTGCTCAACTCCAGGGTTCAGGACGAAGAAAGATCCGGCCTCCAATGTAGCCGGTGTCCAGGTGGAGAAACGCTGCTCCTAAGGCCTGGGCTGAGAACCTTAGTGAATGTGTTGTGCCTTGGCCGTTCCTGCTAGCTGCAGAGCTGCCCAATGGCTCAGGTGGAACACATGTATGTAATGGGGCACAGGAGGCACTGCAGAAATAATCTGACTCACCAGAAAGGGCACAGGGAGGAAGGAGCCAGGCACAGACTCCCTACCCCCAGGAAAGATGCAGCCCCTCCGGGCTGTGGTCCCCAATACAACACAGAGGTTGCTCGTGGTTGTTACCTAGGAGGAGCCTGGGAGGTGGGCACAGCATAGGCGGTTCACTGAATCTGCCCAGTTCCCAAGACTGCAAACATCCAAGCTACATCCCCTCTGACCTCTGCTGCCTCCTCCAGATGACTCCGCCTTATTCTTTGGCTTCCCAAAGCCCCAGAACACTTGCAGGGCCTAGTGCGGCTGCTACTCTGCTGCATTACACAAAAGCGCCATCACAGCCTAGGCCACGGTATGGGCCGTAATCTGCAGCGATTAAAATGTCTCTGCTGCCTCTGGGTCACTGCATCCTTGTCTTGCACACCCATGGAGCTCTGCAGACCGTGATAGTCAAAATCATACTTCAGTTCAGTGCTTTTCTTATTTTGGTGGTGTGGGGACAGAATCAGGGCCTCGCACGTGCTTGGCAGGTGCCCCTTTTGCAACAGAGACCTGGAGCGTGGGCCTGCACCGCCCAGGGGGTAACTAAAAGCTGGAAAAGCTTAGCACTTCTGCCCTTCATCTTATACGGCTTCCTTTACTACCCTGAAACTTCGGCTCAGTTCCTGCCCAGCCCTGCACATGGTACGCTTGTCACCTAGGCAGCACCTGCAATACGAGGTTTGGTGGCCCTAAAGTTCCCCAGCCTGTCTCATCCCCTTTCAAGACTAAGGACGCCACAGCAGAGGAACTACATTGGTTTGCAGGGCCTGCAGGGACATTCAAATTCCAGCTTTCACAACATGCCCCCAGAGATGCCTAGAAGTCTCCAGTCACTGTCCTAAACCACAGTCACCCTGCGCTCTGGGAAAAGCGGAGCGGCAGACCATCCTGTGGCCCTCAGGCAGCACCAACTGCCCCGTTACAGGACAGAAAGCAGAATGATGGTGGCCACGGGAGGAAGAGGGCTGGCTACAGAGGGGCACAGGAGAATTTCGGGCGTGGCAGAAACACGCTCTGCCTTGATTACGCTGGGGGCCAGTCACGCGACTGTACACACGGAAAAATTTTCAGACCTATCCTGTAAAAAAGGGGTGCACTTTACTACATGTAAATTATGCCTTGATTTAAAAAAATGCAACAGATGAGGTGGGGCGAGGCGGAGGAACGGCTCCATCTACCAAGGAAGGGTTGTGCTTGTGTGCTCTGAGGTGGTCAACCAAGACCAATGAGAGTCTTGGCCTCATCGCAGTATTGAGCAAAACGTGGCCCCAACTCCCAGACCCCCCTCCTTTGCAGGAAAAACTGTGAGGTCGCCCCAGCTCTCTATGAAACCATCTTTCTGTCCCCGAATTACAGAAAGTCCACAACTTACAAACATTTGAGTTACGAACTTTCACAGGTACATGGTACAAGACCCTCTGTTGACTCGTGAACCAGTCTGACTTACAAACGACCCTCCCAGAATGGAACTCCTTTATAAATCGGGGACGTACTGTACAGAGCTAGCCCAGTGTGGAAGATGTAACACGGACAGCCTGGCCCGTGTCATGAGAAACCTCCAAACCCATCCACTCAGCAGTCTGCTCAGGGCTCCTCCATCAGTGCTCGTGGCCACAGGGAAACTAGCAGGACTGGAGGGGGACTGTTCTGTCACCCTGCAGCTCTGCTTGTCGTCAGGCCCTGCGCAATTCCCCAGGCTTGGGCTTGAGACAGTTCTCTGCAATCCTTTCTACTTGCGTCTTGAGACTCAGCCTTCTCCTTGCTGCTAAAATGCTTTTACCCCAGCCCTATCTTGATGGCTGAACTATCCTAAGCAGCCAGCTTCTTCCCAGCTAACTCCACTGAAGTGGGGTTCTGTCACACCATTTTGCCTCTAGCCCGGTTCAAGTTTGTGTGAACTATTTGGCGCTAAAAAATGTGCATGTTGGAGAATGTGTTTTCTTTAGAATTTGGACCGGGGGATGAAGATCACAAGAACTCAGTGGCTGAATTTTCCTTCTTTTCACGCTAGGATGCAAACACTTTGGCTTCCCTTGCTAGATGCTGAAACATGCTGGGGAAAATGGCTCTGGATTCATGTGAGATTGGGACAGGCGGATCGCGGAAGCCTGTGCAGGCTGACGGGCGCTCACAAGGCTGGCTCTGGGCTCCCTTCCCTGTAAGGTGCTCTGCCACTGTGTGTCTGTAACATCTGCCCAGACAGCACAAGTGACCATGCCACAGACCCCCTGAGTAGACAGAGGCAGACAGACCCTTCCCTCCCCAGAATGCCGCCACTCACGCAGAAATAAACCAAGCCCCTCCGGTGCGTGAGCTGATAATTCAAAAGGTACCTACTGCTTAATTTAAAAGTCTTGTTTAAAAAAAAAAAAGTGAAAAAAAAAAGGAAAAATGTAAATAAACCTGCTGTAAATAAGGAAAGGGGGGAATGGAAGGGAAGGGTGGGGTGGGGGGGAACCAAGATACATCATGTATAGGTACAAAATTACCATGATAAATGGGATCATTATGTATATACAACGTACCAATGCATGTTCTTGGTAAAAAAAAAAAAGTCTTGTTTAACCTGCTCCTCCTTCAGACCGCCGTGACACTATGGCTGTGAGACGCCCAAAATCAACAGCACATATGAAGTGCTTTCTGCAGACAAGGAACAAGGACAGCAGTGAAAATCCACCCTTCCGGCTGGGCGTGGTGGCATACACTTTCAATCTCAGCATTCTGGGAGGCTGAGGCAGGAGGATTGTGGGTGCCAGCATCTATGACGCAGCCATCCTAACATCGCAGACCAATGCATTCCTCGGCTGTGTGTGGTGGCACCAGCATTAACAAACCCGCTGCCACACTGGTCTTTGAAAAGTGGAGCATACACCATTTTGTGAACCAGACAGCACTCGATAAACGGCCCTGTGTCTAGATTACATATCTACTATATTTGCCATCATTCTTTTAGACTGTATTCTTTCTACTTAGAGAAAATAAGCAGCACACTATGCTCAGTTTCTTGGAGACGCCACAGGAGGACTGACCCGAACCCCTAGCTCTGCGTCAGTAGCTCAGCAATGTCAGCTGGCCCCGCGGTTCTCAGACCACATCTCTGGTGCTCAGCGAGGCACGACTGTGTTATAGTTTGGTGGCAGCCAGAGAAGAATCTAAGGTGACCCAATTTGTGCTGCTGGGAGCAGAGAATGAAACATATCCATGTTCCAGATCCACTCCGAGTTTGAAGAAACATGGCCCATCGGGAAGTGCCATCTTCCATCTTCTGCTCTCTTGCTACCTGAGATGGGTGGCGGTCCCAGGCACACCCGAGTCCCGCAGCCTAAATGAACTGCTGGGGTGGGAAGAAGAGGGAGGACAGGTGGACAGGAACGGCGTCCGGTCCACCGCAATCACAGTGAGCAGCAGGGGGCTCTGAGGGCAACTCCGGCAGACTAGACCACTGTGTGCCCCTGATCGTTTCTGCCCAGGAAGTGGGGTGGTGCAGACCGACTGGGGGACCAGATGTCCTTCCCAGGCAGGGTCAGCCCAGCCTCTTTCTCTTCCTCCTCTGGTCTCAGTCTGTGCCACTGGTAGGCTGCAGCGTGGTCACAGGATTGGCAACACAGCACTTCCCGGCGGCATCTGGTAGAGCCCAGGACGGGCAGCTTTGCAGAGGGCGGAACTTAGGTTTAAGGGTCCAGCGGCACAGAGCACAGGTGTTTGGGGCAGCTGGAGCAGGAGAGCTTTTCTTCTGGTGGGCTGGGGAGAAGGGGCTGTTGGCAGCGGTGGGGGTATCAATTGCCTAATAACAATTGGATTCACCTAGACTTGAGGGTCTAGGAGAATCCAATGGGAGATAGCCACAGACAAAGACTCATGACTCCAGAATGAACACTTAAATTTTCTTCTCATCCTCTTCCTCCGAATACAGGCTTGTGAGGTGTACCCTCCCCCGCCTGCCACATTGCAGAATACCACCGTCTAGGACTCAAACAGAGCACAACAATCCCTTCAACACCCACTCCTGGGAAGGGTGCAGCACTGCTGGGGCTAAATCGGTAAAGCATTCAACAGATGTTAGCTAAGATGGCCATCTGTGAAAGGCTACCCATGGCCATATCCCAAGTCCCTTCTTGGCTGCCTGGTAACAGAGGCTTCGTACACAAATGTGAGGCAAACGTCAAAATACACTGCAGGAGGAAGCCCACCTTGACCTTCTGGGGGAGGGATGGAGAGGTCCATGTTCATTCGAAGAGCCCCAGAGCTCTGCTTCTCGGGAGGCAGGGGCCAGCGCCCTTCTCCAGGTGATACGCCACTGCTCCTTTCACACTCACCCTTCACAAGTACAGGGAAGACCATCCCTGCTCGCCATGTATTTACACATTTTGACCCTTAGTGCCATCATCGCACTCCTGTGCGGACATGTTTCTAAGTAGAAAGAATCTCAGATTCCATGCTGAAGTCAAAAGGGCAGCACGGTGCGGCACACGGCATTGAATGGGTCTCTTTCCTTCCTTCCCTCCCTCTCTTCTTTTTTTCCTTCCTTCCTTCCTTTGCAAACTCTCAGGGGACCTCAGTGTCTGTGACAAAATGCCTGTCCTCCAGGGCACAGATGCGGTCAGTTTTGGGGGCTGAGGTTTCAAAGTGCGGATTGTTACTCACTGATCTCTACGAGGGAGGTGACACGTATTCCGTTTCTATACCAGTTTCACGTTCTGGTGACAGCCAGCTCAAATGAGCACATGAACTGTGTGTTTTCCGTGAATAACCTACCTGGTGTTGCAAGTATACATCCCAGGCTGGGAGAAGGAGGGTTTTTACTTACAATGTGCTGCACGCCCAACCTGTTTGATCACTTTTGCCCAGGTTAACCATTTTTCTAGGGGAAACTGAGGCTCAGGTGGGGTAAATAACTTGATGAAGGATTAGGGTTTGCACCCTCCTGTGTGGCTCCACTGCCTGCCTGTCTTACCTCTAGAATGAATCTCAAAAAGGCCGCCCATATCCTTAAGAACTGGCTGCCCCTTAACCCTAGCACGGACAGTCCCCAACTTACAGTGATTCAACTTACAAGCTTTCAACTTTATGCTGGCGCAGACTGAGCTCTGCATCTGGGCCAGGGCTATACGCTATGATCTTCTCTTGTGACAGATGCACCCTGTGTCTCTACACAGCCCCATGATCATGTGGGTAAACTCCAAAAGTACAGTACGCTGTGCAGTGATGTGCACCAGGATATGGCACAGGGGAGGTGTATCTGGTGCACTCTCAACTTAGGATATTTTCAACTTTCGATGAGTTTATCAGGATGTAACCCTATTGAAAGACTTGTATATGCAAACATTAAAACATTAGGTAGGCTAAGGTGTGATGCTCAGTAGGTTGAAGGGTATTAAATGCAGTTTTGACTTAGGGTACTTTCAATTTAGGATGGTTTCATGGGAGGTAACTGTTTCATAAGTAGAAGAACATGCTATAGTTTAGATCTGAAACATCTCCCAAGGGCCATGTCTGGAGGCTTGGTGGCCAGCTTGTGATGCTACTACCAGGAGTGGTGGAACCTTTAAGAGGCGGCATAGTGAGAGGAAGCTATGTCACCAAGAGCAGGCCACTGAGGGGAGACTGGGACCCACCCCTTCCTGTCTCTCTTTGCTTCCTGGACACCATGAGCTGAGGCTTCCTCTGCCACACCCCACTGTCATGATAGCCACACCACAGGCTCAGAAGCAATGGGACCAGGGCAGAAATCTCTGAAACCGTGAGCCCAAATCAACCTTCTCTTCTTTAAGTTGATTTATCACAACAATTGTGTCATAGTAACAGACAGCTAACATGGAGAATTTTGTACATGTATCTCTCAAAGATAGGATGTAGGAATTCGGGTTTCCTTTCTAAGTAATCAAAAATTACAGAATATATATGTTATCAAGTGTACAAAACTTAAATAGGCCCCACGCCAACTGCTATGGGCCTAACTGCACAAATTCACATGGTGACTCCCTAATCCTCAGCGTACCTGAATGTGACTATTTGGGTCCGACGGGTTGGTCCAGATGTAATCAATCAAGGATGGAGTTTGGTGAGACCCTCATCCAATAAAGCCATGTCTTTACAAAAGGGAAATGTAGACAAATGTGGACACAGAGACCAGAGTGACACATCTACAAGCCCAGGATTGCCAATGCTTGCCAGCAAACCACCAGAAGCAATGAGAGGGGTATGGAATGGATTCACCCCACTGTCCTCGGAAGGAAGTGACCTGCAGGCGCCTTCTATTCCCGGGACAGGTGAGACAGTACTATTTTTGTTCGTGTCACCATATGTCCTTCGTTCTGGCTGCCGTAGGAACTAATCCACCCACACTTCATATCAGCTCAGGTCTGCTTTGTAGCGGGAAATCAGGATGTCTGACCTCTGAACTGCCTGCCATAAAGTAGCTATTTTGTTCATAACCGAAAACGTTGGGATAAACCAGAATTACTCCTAAGTTTCACGAAAACGGCCTACAACCCATTTGGGGATGGGGTAGTGAGTCTGAAGCCTCCATAAATCTCTGGTACCTGAGGTTCAAAAATACACCCCCACTCCTAAGTGCCTTCACCCTGGCTGAGGCCAAGAGACTGAACTGCTTCTGCGCCCTCCCGTGTCTTTTGCAGTGTTCTGATGTTAGCTTCAGTACGTCATCTGAACAGAAACGCCAAGGAAGGAAGCTTGCACTCCCTCGTCCAATCCCAGGAAGGAGATGGTCCGGAACCTTCTCTTCTCCCCGGGACACCCTCTGTGTTCTCTAGCCCGCAGTACGCGCAAGACGAATTTCCTCCCCACCGGAAGCCACGCTTCTTACCTGATTCCTGGAGATACCGATACACCAGAAAGTTCACCTCGTCGCTGGTTATGCTCATCTTAGCCCCACCTCGCGGCGATGAGGTCTTTACGAAGCGGGAGCCGCCCTCTGTTAGGGAGGAAGCACAAAGACGGTGCTGAAATTCTGCCTGCACTTTTTTCTTGCACTCTTTTTGAGATGACTGAAGAAAATAATGTCCATGTTCCTACATCTATGACGCGAATTAATGTATGATTCATGTTCAATTTTGCCGTAGCTCAGCGGTAAAGCACTTGCCTGGCATGTACATGGCCCTGGGGTTCATCCCTAGCACTGCAAAAAAACAAAACAAAACAAAACTCCCCCCCCAAAACTCCCATTTTATATCTCTATTCATCTATATAAATCTATAAATCTAGCTACGTCTGTATCTGCCACTAAGCAAAATGTTTCTCCTAAAAAAGGAAGAGCTGGTATAATTCATAAGGCAGGGATAGACAAGGTAAAAAAATGTATTAAGAAAGCCAAATTCAGGGGCGACAGTGAAAACAAACAACCGGCTGTTTATCCAGCAAAGATCTACAATATACAGGCGAACTAGCACGAATGGAGCCCAGCACACGCAGGCGCGTACACGCTCAGTGCTGCTTCGAGCAGGCGGAGAAGATGACCACACAGGCCAGCAGTGACTTCAGCGCCCTTCAGAAGTGGCCGTGCATCCTGGAGAAAGGATGGATCACACTGTCTTTCACTCCTCAAACTCTGGTTGGTCCCACGATAAACGTGATGGTCACCCACGCGTTGGAGACCCGAGAAGGAAGATGGGTATGACCGAGGAGCTAAGTAGTCAATGTGTCAGCTCCATGTCTACAGGAGATCAAGGCTCCCAGGGCACAGCTGGAGCTTGGGAAGCACAGGGCACCTGCAGCGCCCGCATTTTGCCAAACGCCTGTCTGATTTTCCTCAAAGCCATCTGAGTTAGACTCCTGGGCCCTCAGCCCTTAGAGCACAATCAAGGAACGAGTCTTCTGTACATGGTCAAGCCAGAATTGATCTGTCAGCACGGACTGCTGACTCCAGACAGCAGCAGTGTTCCAGCAAGGCCACACGGTCAAGAAGGTGTCATTCATTTTGAGTAACTTCAAGAGGAGCAAAGTTTTACTGCTGAATGAGCACTGTTTGTTCCAGTCGGAGCACATTGTGCATTAAACGGGAGGGCTGGAAGTGCCCCCTAGGACTGCCCTGTATAATCTCATTTTCCTGTGGGCGCCACCGTCCTCGCCATCTCCTGTCTGCCAAGAGGGGAATGATTCTGCTCCCCCATGATGATCTGCCTCATCGCGGGCCCAGAAGCAAAGCCATGGACAGAAGCTGCTGGGACTGTGAGCCAAGAGAAAACGTTCCTCCTGTAAGTGGTTTTTCTCCGGTATTCTGTCAGAGTGAGAAAAAGCTAACACACTCCTGTTGCATTGCACGAGAGTCCATCTTAGCAGATGGGAGGGGCAGCCTCTCCAGCCATCCTTGAAGATGCAAGTGGCCACCGTGGTCCTGTGCAGGATGCCTCACTCTCACAACCACAAGGAGCCAGCTGTGGCCAACAGCTGGAACTTGAGAAAATCCCCCAGCTCCAATTCAGCATGTGGCTGCAGGAATGAAACTCTGACCGCAGGACCCCGGCTCTCGACCCATGGAAAGTGAGATAATAATGATACATTCTTCCAACCTGCTAAGTTTGTGCTAACTTGTTACACCGCCGGGAACAACTAACACACTCCACGTTGGCGCATTTCAGTCTTAGAGTCCATTTCAGTCTTAAGAGGATTTTAGTTTAGTTATCAGAGCTTTGCCACGCAAAAAATGCTTCTCTTCTAATAAACACTGGCAAAGATGTGGAGACAAAGGAACCCTCACACACACTGGTGGGGATACAATTGGTGTAGCCATTAAGGAAAACGATAGGCAGGGTCCTCAAAAAATGAAAAATAGCAGCACCATGAGACCCAGCGCTCCCCACTCCTGGAAATGAAATCACTACTAGGTCAAAGTGACACCAGCACCCCAAGTTCACGGTGGCAGTGTGAACAAGACCCAAGATGTGGACGTAAGGGCAGGGTCCCTCAGCAGATGAATGGATGAAGACAACGTGAGACATTTACATCATGGAATACCACTCAGCCAGAGGCATGAAATCTGGTCGCTGTGACAACATGGGTGGAACTGCAGATCATTATGCTGAGTAAAGAGCCTGGCACACAAAACAAGCACTGTGGCCTCACTCGAACGCGGGCACCTGAAGAGCTGATGTCATAGAAGCTGCAAGGGAAACGGCAGCTGGCGGCTCCCAGGGGCTGGGGAGGGTGACCGTGCAGGAAGGCAGGCGAGGCTGGTCAATGGGCACTGAGCCACAGTGTGGCAGGAAGGAGGAGGAAGCCCCAGGAGCTACTGCACAAATGAGTGTCTACAGGTGAGTCACTACTGTACATTTCAGAAAGCTAGAAGAAAAGAGTCTGCCAGTTTTTACTATAACAATGACAAATGTTTGGGGAGATTTTTTTTTTTGGTGCTGGTGCTCAAACTCAGGACTTTGAGCTTGCTAGGCAAGCACTCTACCACTCGAGCTAAATCCCCACCCACTAAGGAGATACTTAAGTTTAACCTGATTTAAACATTATGCGATGAATACATGTATTGAAACATTAAAAAGTACCCCATTACTATGCCCAATTTTTATGTCTGTTATAGTTAAAAAATAAAGCCAAGTGTGGTGGTACACACCTATAATCCCAGTGACTTGGGAGGCTGAGGCAGGAGGATTGCCAATTTGAAGTCAGGCTGGGCAATTTAGGGACACCTTTGCCTCAAAATAAAAAACAAAAACCCTGGAGATGTAGCTCAGTGGTAGAGCACCCCTGGGCTCGATCCTCAGTAATGCGAAAATACATGCACACAAACAAAGTTAATTCTAAAATCCTAGCGAATGCTTGTCCTCTTTGGTTTCATTTGGTAACATTTCTGTACTTGTGCACATGCCACAAAGAAAATTTGACAGTCAAAATACAGATCTGCCCTGAGAGTTCTGTTTGATGCCTGCAAAGTTCACTCGTAAGACATAGCCTTAGGAAAAAAATACTAGAAACTCAGAAGGAAGCTATGGAACCTAACAGTGTAATGAAACATAAAATATTATTGAAGGGGAAGAGGTTAAGTAACATAAAATATATCTAAGGGAATACCGCGGCCCTGAGCAGATTTTTTTGCGGCTGAGTGGCGGGGTACAATGAGAATGCAGCGCCTTGGGCAAATCTCTGGCACTGAGTTCTCTCTACATCCTGCGCAGCTGGAAACCTCTGGTTTTCATATCGACAACCTCAGGTGACAAAACAATGGGAGGGCTGGCGCCGTAAAGGGTTATTTAGGAGAGTAAACGAGTGCACTTCCCATTGTGTTCGGGGTATTTGCGAAGATGGAAAGCAAGGAATTTTGAAGTACATTTTGCAGAAGGTATTATAAAAAATTCTAGAAAATAGCCAAGCATGTTGGTGGTGCATGCCTGCAATCCCAGCACTTGGGAGGCTGAGACAGGAGGAGCACACATTCGAGACTAGCCTGGGCTACACAGTGAGTTCCTATCTCAAAACAAGACAAAATAAAACAAATGAAAAGATTAAGTCTGCCAGATGTAGTGGTGCACGCCCATAATATTATCACTCTGGGAAGCTGAGGCAGGAGGATTGACAGTTTGAGGCCAGCGAGGATAATTTAGCAATGTAGCAAAACTTTGTTTCAATAAAAAAAAAAAAAGACTTTGTTTCAAAATACTACTACTACTGCTGCTACTACTACTACTAGTACTAAAGGACAGGGGATGTAATTCAATACGAAGGCCCTGGGTTGGTTTAATCCCCACTTCCCCTTTGAAACCAAAAAATCACAATGACAACACACAAAATAACTGTTCAACTTTCTTGCGTCGAGTGATCTCTGTGTTTCCTTCAGGCCTTGACATCCCACTGTAAAAACATGACTTTCACAATCTTAGCCTCTAGCTAATCTTTGTCAAAAACAAACTTCCCTGATTTACAGCCTGAACTGAAGTTTAGCAATTACTTTTTCCACAACTGAGGTGTTTCGAAGGCCTTTTACCAGGTGGGGGTAGAACCAGGAGGAACAGAATTGTAATTTTAGCCTTGCTTAGCCCCAAGAATTTCAGGATGGAGTAGAAACAGAACAGCGCCCCCAGCAGGTCCGGCTGTGGGAATGCACCCAAACCTAGAACCCTGGGCAAGTATCCCGTCTGGCCAGACCCTGTACACCATGCCTGGAGAGAGAACACTATTCTACCCCGGAGAATCAGAGCGGCTGGAATGGACCAATCCTGGAGAGCAGCTGTTTTCATTTCTGTGTGTTACAGACGAGGAAACTGAGGCAAGCACAGGACACTGTGCCTGCCAGGACCTTATGAGGAGAGCACAGAAACTCTGCACCCATCAACACCAACACCCCAGGCCCAGTCCCTGCAAGGCCTGGTGACTACTAAGCTCTCTATTTTGGGTCTCCGTGGGTTTCCCCTATTCTAGGCACCTTCTATGGTCTGCTTTTTAGTCTAACCCTGACTGCCAGAAACACAGCAATCCAGGAGGACCAGGGGTTTGCTTGCCCCTGTCTTTGTGGTTTGATTTTGGTTTTGGTGCCAGGGAACCACTGAGCTACACCTCCCTCCCCCCGCTCCCGTCCCACCAACTCCCTGTTTGAAAGGCCTTTCCCGCCACATGACCTCAGCCACAGGCTAAGCCTATGCTAACGAGGCAGTAAAGCCCAGGACCCCCAAGACCCCAGAACTTGGGCTTCCTTCTGTCCCAAATGCAGACGTTTGACTGAGAGCCAAGGTGACGGCTCTCAAACGGTGGATTTACCTTGGTTTGGAGGTGTTCTGAGACTCTACGTACCAGCAACCTAAGTCTGACTGTGCGCACTACTAAATCGCGCATATTACGCAGTTTCTAACTGAGTCCTGTGGGGAAGATGCCGAGAAGGCTCACGGGAAAGCAGTTTCACGTCACACAGGCACATGGCCACCAACTCTTTGCACTGACCAGCATCCTCGGGGAGTAAACAAGGACACAGCACGCCTCGCCCCACCTTTGCTATGGCTAAGAAAACGAGGTACAAAATTACTGTACATCTACTAAACTCACAGCGTGGTGTCTGGCAGCACTAAAGACATTTGCAAAAAAACAAAATTCTCACATGCACACAGCTCTGAAGCTGGTCAGCAGGGAACAAGGCTGCCTTTGTCCTGGAGGCCAAGGACAGTGGTGGTGGGCAAACGACATGGCGCTAGTTACAGCAATGTGCAGGTGAAGCAGGGCGACAGCTCGGCTCTGCTGGGAGAAGGTTGGGGCCAGCAGTGTGAGTCCGAGGAAGCCGGATTTGTAACTGTGTCTCGGGCGCTTTCTGGTCTGAGACTGGAGGAGGCTAAGTTAGGTGGTTCTGTTTCCTCACCAAGGAGAGGTGCGGCATTCAATACTTTTCT
Organism: Hystrix cristata; assembly: GCA_004026905.1. Lineage (NCBI taxonomy): Eukaryota > Metazoa > Chordata > Mammalia > Rodentia > Hystricidae > Hystrix > Hystrix cristata. The sequence continues at coordinate 15,508 of PVJO010020980.1, read as the reverse complement.
ACTAATTCTCAGAGCAAGGCTCTATACACAGCAAGTACCCAGCTGCCATAGCTAGTATTTTTAATCAGCCATTTCTGAAAGCCCCCTGAACCACCTCAATGGCCCTCTTATGTATTTATTTCTTTTCTGTGGCTTGATGTATAGTTCAGGCTGACCTTGAACTCGCTATGTAGCCCGGGCTGGCCTTGAACTCACTGTGATCCTCCTGCCTCAGCCTCCCGAGTGCAGGGATCGCAGGTGTGTGCCTGGCTGAAGGACCCTTAGGAATAGATCGGGGAACCATACGCCATGATCATCAGACTTTGGTTCCAGGCGCGCCTCACGAGTAACCATCGGGTAGACAAGGTGTCACGGGCACAAGTCTTGCCGGAGGCCTGGTGTGGGCATTCTGATTCAGTGTGCGTGCAGCTGCAAGCTAGACTCTTGGTCAACACCTAGCTGGTTTCTGGAGCAACGTCCACTTCCGTAATAAGAGCGAGGCGCCCACGAGCGCACACAGCCACCCCGCCAGGAGAGGGCGGGCAGAGGAGCTGTCCATTGGAGCCCTGGGGCTTATTTCTCGCCTGACCCAGTTTTGATCAGCAACACGGTCAGTTAGGTTGGTCAGCTGCCTCGAGAGTTGTGATTGTGCAAAAAGGGAAATAACCCCCTTCCAGTTCCAGGCAGAGCTACAATGTCCTCTTTGTGCTCCTTACACAAGAAAAAGAAGGAAAAAATGAGCCCAGGCCAATGACATCTCAGGACTTTCCCTGCCGAAGACAAGGAATTGAAGATGAATAGTAACTTGGGGTTTGAGCCATCGGAAACTGAAGGCAAGAGGATTTCTAGTATTTTTTTCTTTGCACAGCTGAATTTTAAGGTGGCAGAAGTTTCCACGCCTTGCAGCTCTCCTCACAAAACACTTCAAGATCCAATCGCAAGGGAAATAAATGTTAAGTGTTTTATTTTATTTAGCGTGTACTTAGCATTTAATAGCCACCATTCTCTGTGAAGGATAGGATTGTCCCCAAACAACACAATCTTAATTGCTCTTTAATTATCTCGAAGCCAGACTCGCAAGACCCCAGAGCTCAAATACGTGGCACGAAGGGCAGACTGCACACGTGTGTATCCGGCAGAGGAGGGCAGGCGGTGCCTGGAGTGGCCCTGGCGTCACTGGAAGCAAAAGTTCTAACAATTGTCCCGCGAGGACCAGGGCTCCAAGGTAACCAGCGCAGCCCTTGGCTTCGGAAGACCGCGGGAAAGCGCATCTGTTTCTGCCACCAGCCTGCTGCGTTCACACCAGCGGTGGCCCAGAGCCCTCGTCCGGATGAGGCTCAGCTGGGGAGAGACACTTTCATGAGGCCCAAAAGCAGCTGGAAAATCAGCTTGAGATGACCCGGTCCTCAGCAGGGCCCTTCTCTGAGCTTCTTCACGGGAGATGAGCCGGTCTGTAGGCTGCTTGTAGCACTCACCTCCATGCTTGCTTTCTTCATACCAGCTTTCTCACTAAGCTGAGTTTAGTTGCATCTCACAAGTGATAGCTAATTGACAACTGAACTTTCTAACGCACACATTAAAATTTACATGTAAATCCCAACGCACCTTTGCTAAAACGTGCGTGGGAACAAGTTCGTTCTGGGGGAGGAAACAGGCTTGTCTTTGTCCTCTTGCATAACTGTAATGAAGCCAGTATGTAGCTTATTGTCCAAAGACAGTGGGATTAAATAAACTATAGAAAACACACGGGGAAATATCATGCTGCCATTCAAATGATTTTAGAAAGCAATATATCACAGTTGTAGTACGCTTGTTAGGTACAAGGCCCAAGTGTGAAATGCCTTCTACAGCTTATTTTATTTAGCTGTCACAACTCTAAGATAAATGTGACTGTTACTCCTACTATTACCATTTTATCACTTAGGGAAATGAAGAGTTAGGAGACAATGACCAAATTAAATCCCAGTGAAACAAGGATTTAAAGTGACACTAACATTAAACACTGTGCTCTTGGAGTGTACGAGTCCAATTTTTCAAAGCCGTAGAATGGAAAGATGGTAGCATCCCACACTGGAGGGCGTGGGGGGGCATACAGCGAAGCCAAAGAGAAGCCCGGTATGTGTTTATAGTTGGATCGCAAATACATACACAGGAAAAGATTAGGAAGAAATACATAAAAATATCACCAGTGGTTTTTTGCAGGTACATATATATTTTTTATTAGTACATGTTTGCAATTCATGCAGTTTAGGATCATCCTGGGGAGTGCTTGTATGTACATATTATAGCTTTTTTTAAAATCCCCTTTCCCTTCTCTCCCCTCCCCCTTCCTACTTGTTGATATCATTTATCTTAGCTCATGTTATGGCACACGTGTTTAACCGGGGTTATTAGGATCCTGTACACCATACATCTGTATTCCTCTCTCATATCCCCTTTCCCTCCTCCTCACTCCTTGCCCGTGTTCCCTTGCACCACTTCCCTACTTTGCAGGTATATTTATTTACTTGAACTCAAATGGTCCAAAATCATAAACACAATCAAAGGACTATTTTTTTCCTTACCAGATTTCAAATGTTCAGCAGTGCACCACCATTTAAATATGTGGATAAACCAGAAGAATCAAGAGGCACAACGCTGTTTAAAAGAGTATTTCAAGACAGGAGAAAATGGAAAAAGGCTTCAAGATGCACCGTGCACAATACTAAATTCTGTTTTGTACAGACACGTCCATGTCCATGCACACAAATGGAGCATCCCCTCCAAACTGCACTCATGCTTATTTCTTGGGGCAGAACTATGTTTGGTTTCCTTCTGTATGTATATACTTCTGTATGTTTTACTATGAACATGAGCTGTTTTCATACTTACTAAACCTGGCAGTGTCTTCAGAAATAACCAGCATGAGAATAGACAAGTAGAAAATGAAGCTATAGGTTTGGAAGGGCAGAGAAGACGGATCTTGCATGGGACAAAGAATCCCGCTCTCTGAAGGAACTCAACGCTCCATGGTTTCCATCCAAGTTCTGTCCGCATGCAGGTCAATGGCAGATGCTCGGGTGGTAGAAAAAGCACCGGGGAGGCCCAGGAGGAACCTGTCTGAAAATGCTCAGCCTCGTAACAGCAGACCGCTGCTAAGAAACTCCACACCATGCAAGCCAGAGGATACACTAAGACAAAGAACACAATTTCCCTTAGTGTCTTTTTCTTCTCTAGACATTTAAATGCGAATTCATGCCCCCAGATTTCAAGTTCATGTCTCCCGAGTGGCCAGTCTGCTTGGGCTACTGCTCGCACATGAGCATGGTTGGTCTTGTTTTTCTAATGACATTTCTGATGCCCTCCAGATCAACATGACAGATTTTGTAGGCAGAAACTAATCTGTAGACAGGCCGAATATAGCCTCTGTAAAAAGTGCACCAGACCCACAAACCAACTTCAGGAACACACCTTGGCTGGCTATGAAACCTCTAGGAGACTGATTTTTCACATCAATGTGCAGGATTTAGTTTGGGCCATACACACAAAAGTATCCCTTTTCTGCATCTGGTGGAAGGGTCCTTCTAAGGAGGGTCATCTACTCAGACCTGCAGCTTCCTCTGTCGATGTAAAGGCTCTGCAAGGCAGCCTGAATCCCATATAAATCTTGCTGTTATATCAGTTTTTAGTGCTTCTATCTACATGACTCACAAAGAAAACTGGAACAAATCAGTAAATAAAAACCAGAGTCCAACCATCCTTGTGTTTATGCCAGCAAACACATGCACTGTTTTGTAATTAAATGCTCACCAGCTTAAAATTCCTCAGCCACAAGACTGGGCCGATGAGGAATGCGAAACAGCATACCAACAGTAGCGGCAGCGAGCAGGGTGCCTCAACCTTGCCTTGACATTGGCGACAGGAGCGCTCTGTGTTGTAAGTGGCCAACCTGCGCATGGAAAGCGTTGAGCACCGTCGCTGACTCTGCCCACTGACGTGACAAGAGAACTCTCTCCAGACATTCCCGACGGTGTCTGGAGGTGGGAGGGTTGTGGCAGGCTTATGCAACTTCGCTGAGTTACAAGAGTCACACAGGTCCAGAGCCATTCCCCACCGTGCGGTTCACAGGCCACAAAAACCTTGCACAACACTCGCGGGTCTCCAGATAGTTGCAGGCCTTTGCAAAGTGACAGAGATTTGGATGCTTAACCGTATGGGAGGAGCTCATGGCGCCCACCTCCACGTGGCCCCCAACTCAAATGAGGTGGGAAACAGCTGGGTCCCTCCAGGCCAGGGTCAGTGAACCCCAGCTGGATGTCAGAGCCCACAAATACCACTCGAAGGGCACTGGGCAATTCATTCGTTTGCACGTGGCCTCTGCTGCTTTTATGCTATGACGGTGGACGTGAGTGTCTGCAATGTAAACTGTCTGGCCCACAAAGCCTAGACTACTTAGGACCTGGCCCACGGCAGACGACCTCTGTGATCTGTGTATGGAGAGTCCTCCCAAGGGTCCTCGTGTGAGAAGCACGGTCTTGCGGTGTAGTTGAGGCGGGAGACCCTCAGGAGGTGGGGCCTACTGGGAAGTCACCAGACTGCACAGGGGAGGTCTCTGGCTTCTTGTTTTTGGTATGATCCTCTCTGCCCCTGAGACACCACCTGTCATGAGGTCATACAGTTCAGGTGGCCCTTGTCAGAGTGGGTCCTGTGCTATTTGGACCTTCAACCTCAGTGAGCTAAATAGACCTCTCTCTTTTTTTTTTTTTTTGTGCTGGGGATCGAACCTGGGGCCTTGTGCTTGCTAGGCAAGTGTTCTACCACTTGAGCTAAATCCCCAACCCTTTAAACTTCTCTTTTTTGTAAGCCTCAGGCATCTGCTTATAGTAACAAAAAACAGACGAATACACAGAGCCTTGCTCAGTCTTTCCTGTGCCATTGCAGACTTTCCTGGTTTTGCATCAGAGAACAATGGCCTCCTCCCTTCCTGATTAAAATCTTCCTGCCTGATAACTGGTCCTTCCTGGTACACATACCCAGCACTTTAAAACTGAAAGCCAGGGAAACACCATTACCATCATCTGCTATGGATGCGTCCAGAAGACAGGCACATTAAGCTAAAACCAGGCCTAATGGAAACTGTTGTCACCCTCACTTTCAGATGGGCACCACGGACAGATTATTACTCCCAGTCAGTATTACTGCCAAGCTGCAGCGGCTGTGGCAGGTAAGTGAAACCGGGCCAGCTCCACAGACAATCTCAGAGATGACCAAAAACTCAAAGTCACTCGCAAGCACTTCACACTTGGTAGGGATTTGATCAATGTGCTTTTGATTCAATTAAGCCGAAGCTTATGTTTCTTAAGTACCCAATAAATACCCAATCAAAACGTCGATGAGAAACAAATCCCCTTGCCCATCTTCCCTCTGTCATTTATAAATATGATACCTAAAAAGGTACTGATTGGCAGTGCAGCCACTTTGGGAAAGTTTGACAGTTCCTCAGAAGGTTAAACAAGCAGTCGCCATATAAGGAGGGGGCAACAATTCTATCCCCAAGCACACACCACAAAGAAATGAAACACATGTCCACACAAAAACCTGTACGTGATAATGTGCTTAACAAGCATTAGCCCCAACAGCCAAAAGGTAAGTATAACCCAGGCATCCATCAGCTGATGAATGGCTAAAAAAATGAGGCTCAAGCCTCCACAGAATGGAATATTACTGTGCCATGAAAGGGAAAAGACACATACTACAGCACAGATGAACCTTGGGAACATACCACCAAGTCAAAGAATTAGTCATACAATTCAATCTTTCATAACAAAATCTTACTAAAATATATCTTTCAAATATGTAAGTCAACGTCAAAATGTTTACGTATGTTTAACTTGTTAATGCAATATATATCTTAAAAAATACCTCTCTTAAAACAGTAAAACAAAGATCTCCAAATGTTCATCCTGGTTTTTTTTTTTTTTGTGCTGGGGATCAAACTCAGGGCTTTCTGGTTGCCAGGCAAGCACTCCAACCACTGAGCTAAATTCCCAGCCCATCCTTTATGTTTGGAAATAACAAAAATTGGGTTGGGGATTTAGCTCAGTGGTAGAGCGCTAGGCCTGGCAGGTGCAAGGTCCTGAGTTTGGATCCCCAGCACCACACCCTGCCAAATAAAATAAAATAACAAAAATTATGTCTATGTGGGCCTTTTATGAGGGGGTAGCTGCTAAAAAGAGAGCATTAAAGAATGAAATAAAAATCACAAAAATAAGTAATAAAATAAGACCGAAATTCCCATATATCAAAAGATAACAACTCCCCCTCCCTCCCTTCTTTTCCAGGGTTCACACATGCTAGGCAAGCTCCCTACTATGAGCTACACCTCCAGTCCTAGTGTACCAACTTTTCGAGAACTTCTGGGGCTATTATCAGTTTTACTTGGATGTGGCCTCCAACTCTTGACACCCACGCACACACAACTGTTCGCTTTGTATCCTGCAAACACTGGTGTCTCGCTAGATTTATCCGTAGTTACCCTCATGATTTCCTAAGATGTTTCAAGGTTAAGCAGCAAATCAATTTGCAGATAGACACAAATTCTATTAAGAAATTAATAAAGCACAGAATTAAGATACAGGAGCCAAAGAAAATTTAAACTTGTGCTCAATTACGATGAGTGCTTTGGCTTAATTATAATTCATAATGTTGACAGGAGACATTGATTTTTGAAGGTGTCATCGTCAAATGGTAAGACTCAGAGAAGTTTATTAAGCCTCCTCTAGGACCTAAAATTCCTCGAAGGCACAGAAGGCACATTCTTCATTCGGAACCGACCACACAGTTCGTATCATAATGATTTAAAGATGTTCTGATGTTTTAAAGTAACAGAAATTGTGTCTATTTGGGCCTTTTTGAGGGAGTAGTTACTGAAATAAAAAAAAGTATTACCTTCAATTTCAGCAAAGAGAAAGACTTGTGACCTCCTTCTGAAAAAAAAAAAAAATCACTGTAAAACAGCTGTTGAGTTTGGGCAAAATCCAATTCTGCCGTCAGATGCATTTCGGGCAGGAGGACTGGGAGTCCACGGCGGGAGGATGCTCACCGTTAGGGTGACTTCATGTGTGGACTGTGGAACAGCAGAGCCGCCCGCATCTGTCACAGACCCAGCAAGGTGCCTGCCTGACGGGACCACCCTGGAGAGAGATTAGAAAAGAAGACTTAGAAATCTTCATGTGCATGTACCAACTCCCCACAAGGCATGTAATCATCATGTACTACAAACATGGAACAATACATTAAAGAATGCAAACAAAACAAAACAAAAACAAAAACAAAACCCAAACACCAAAAAACCTGGAGGGGGTATGTGTTCACCCCTCACCCCCCCACCCCATTCCTTCAGGTTTCTCTTTCGTCTCAACTCAAATTAACAATTTTTTTTTTTTAATGCTGGGGATCAAACTCAAGGCCTTGCACTTGCTAGGCAAGCGCTCTACCACTTAAACTATATCCCCAACCCCTCAAATTAACAAATTTTATTTCACTGTTTCTATCTTTGTCCTTACACACAGCTGCTAGGGTTGTATATGCAGGGTAGAAAAAAAGGAGAAATTAAAATAGGCATTACTCTGCCTGCAGGAATTTGAAAGGAAAGTCTCAAGCTACATAAAATCACTCTCAGCTCCGATACATAAAATCACTCTCAGCTCCAATACAGTAACGGATGTTATTTAATGATAAATTGGTTACATTTGAAACATCTTCGCTTGGCAACAGTACTGCATGCCAGTGATAAACTGCACAACTTCTGTGGGGGTAACATGCTCAGTGAAACTAGTTATCAATCGAGCTGGTGTTCTTGGGTAACCCTGTTATACTCACTGCTGTGGCTATCTCTCCCCCTGGAGGGTGTGCACCAAAGCAACATTAGAATCGTTTCTACTTTGGCTCCCTAAAAGGAAGCAAAGTGAAGGTGCTAACATTTCTCAACTTCCTGCTTATTGTTCTCACACAGTGCTTCTACGAGGGTTCCATTTGCACTAGGTGCTGGCTTCCTAGTTCATAAAAAGATCATCCTTTACATCAAAATTTGTTTTTACTTTTTAGACACTCTAAACACAAACCAGCCAACCAGCATTTACCTCACGAGCTTTAACTTCTTTTTTTGGCGGGGGAGAGGGGTGTGGGGATGAAACTCAGGGCCTTGGAAAGCACTCTACCACTGAGCTAAGTCCCCAACCACTTTACCTTCTTCATAAAATGGTTTTGGTTATGAATGAATCCAGCCACCTCAAGAGTCTGAATTACCAAAAATCACCTAAAAACTCAAGAACCAAGGAAATTAAATGCCTGTCATTTTCTCTAAACCCTTATTCAAGAGTCTTAAGTGATAATAAAAGCGCACCAGCTTTAATATAATTCAAGCCCATGGGTAAAGCTATGAGTAAAGGTGTTTCTTTATTAGTGAATTTATATGGCACCTCATAACGCGTTTTCAGGAAATTCAGGCAAATTTTCCCCAGAGTCACGTTTATAGTTATGCCATTTAAAAGAAGAAATTAAAGAGATTCTACAGGCGGGTTCATAGACCCCCTAAGTTTCATTATAGTACCGTAAAAAAAGCAAAATAAATTTCAAGATAAAAGTAATAGCCAGGGCAAGAAAAATAATGAGATTTATACAAAATTCATCTGCAACTCTTTGAATAGAAATTAAAAGACACAGACTGAAGCAGGCACAAAAGGATATTGATTTTGCTTAAAAAATTTAATTATGAAAAAGTATCTGCAGTGGAGATGAAACAGGACAATATGCCTCAGATAAGTTGAAGCAGAAAGCAAATCACTCTTTTCAGGATTTGGTTGTAAGTTACAGGGTGGGGGGGTGGTGTTACCCTTATGATGAAATTGTTAAATGCCACAAAGTATTAAAATACAAGCTGATGCCACCACAATCAACTCCAAATTGCTTGTAAATTAAAACATTAAAATCCATCATGATTCAACAAGTAATTAATATACAAACAGCTCTTATTACAAGCTGCTCAGAAAAAAAGCTCTAGAATCAAATTTCTATTTTCTTTGGTCCAAAACAGATGGCGACTCACAAATTAGTCTTGAAATTGAAGATTATCTTTTATATATGTTGTGAAACTCTGTAAGCATAATTAACTTATCATCTGTGTGTGATCAACACAAAAAATGGGAATTATGACTATGGTTAATAACATTCTTCTGGTTATACAACATGTCAAAACTAATTAGTTCACTGTGAGAAACAATAAATTAAAATGAGAAATCAAACTTCCTAATATCTGATCACGACCAAATAGCTGATTTTCCTATTCTTAATACCCAAAATAGAACCATTATCAAAAAATGGTGCCAGCTAGAAAGTTCAGATGATTGCAAAATACTTGTTTGAGTACAAAATATTTTAATAAATGCAATACATTCTTTACTCTTACAAGTTATTACCAAGACTTGATCCTCAGCTCCTGACATGGCATGGCATGGCGTACGTGTATACTGATAGCCCTCCCATGCACATGGTGTTAGGTCCCTGCAGGCAGTTTCAAAGCTGATACAAGACAGTTTTTGTGGACAGTATACAAGCAGACACAGCAAATAACATGAACAACTTGTCATTCTGCCTTTAGAACACTAGTCATAAGTTGATCAGAGCCAGGTCTGAGCCTTTGGAATGAGAGAATAACAAGAATGAAGGAACCTGGTTCCCCTTCTGCCCCCATGACCTTAGGGATTTGGCACCTACCCTTTCCAGAACACTTTGTTTGGGACTATTACATGAGAAAAAAGTTTGGCCTATTTGCTGGGTAGGACTACAAAATCCCTGGCGGACGACCTCTACCCAGCTCTCTTTTCTCTCTCACTGCATCCTGTGTTTCTGTCATATCATTCACAACACGCATTGCACCTTTTCTGCCCTCACAGGAAAAAGAATCTCGTTTCCCATAAGTTGATTTCCATAATTTAGCCTGGATACGCATTACATCATGAATGAACAAATGACACACCAGATAAGCTAGCCGACTAGAACATTACAGCAGCTGTGTGTGTACTATAATATAAACTTCAGAATCTACCATGTTCATTTCCTCACGTCTGCCTTAATTTTGTTACACAATATCGGAAGGAAATGTAACATTTTCATATGGATATCAGAATTCTGAAGGATTTCTCTGGAGTTGCTTTGTTTTGTTTTGCAATGCTGGGTACTGAACCCAAGGCCTCATGCATGGTAAGCAAGTGCATCACTTATTTTTCAGAGTACCAGGCATTGAACTCAGGGCCTTCACACTGAGCTACATCCCCAGGCTTTTTTCTTTGAGAAAAGATCTCACTAAGCCACTAAATAACCCAAGCTAGGCTTGAACTTGTAATCCTCCTGCCTCAGCCTCCCAGACTGCTAGGATTACAAGTTATTACAGTGTGTGTTACCATACCTGAACTTTTAATTAGCATCTTTGAAGATGGTTTTTGTGGAAACTCAGGAATATCAAAAGATAGTTTTAAAGAAATGGACCCAGGAAGGCCTGCTACTTTCTATTTTTCTTCTCATTCTGTGTTTCCAAGTACAAGCAGCAGTCAGCAATTTACTGGTTTCAGGGTTTATAAGCAGCATTCCTAAACTTCAGTTGACACCTCACTTATACAGCCACATTGAAGCAGGTATGAGCCAATATTCGCCAACGATTAACTTTCTGCCCTTTAATCTTCATGTAATAATTTTATTATGTCATGTTTATTTAAATATATTGTCATATATTTAGTCTGAGCAGTTACAAAGGCCTAGCCAAATGGTATTCACACTCAACAGCACTCTCACCTAAATTTCATCCTAAATGCGAACAGGTAGGTTTGCTTATTCCTGTTTGATTCCAAATCCTTTACATTACTTTTCAATAGTGCTCTGGGGCATCGCTGCAGATTTGTAAAATGATTTAAGGGATTTAAAAGTAAATATAAGAAATAATGATCATAAGGAATGAGCAATTCTTCTTAATACTATGTTTTCATATCTCCAAAAGCAAGTTCCTTAAAAGTAGTCATTTTTTAGAAATTACGTTCTTTGCCTATGAGGAAAGCATTAGCAATTTAAAGACTCCTCTTTAAAAACTATGTCAAATTCCGAAATATTTTTATCCCTCCAAAAGGAAATCCTAAAAAGAAGAAGACCATCACACATGTGGTTCAATCTAACTAGACTTGCCCCTGCAACCTTCCGAGTTGTTTTTTGTTTCTTTGTCTTCAGTTGATTGAAAACATCACTCAACATAAAATTAATCCAGTGGCACTCTGTACACTCAAATGTGATGTAACTAGCACCTTCGTCAGGCTCCAACACATTCTTATCAATCCACAGGAAACCCTCTACCTGTCAAGCAATCACTCCTTATTCCCTCCTTCCCAAGTATGGCAACTGCCAGTCAGATTTCTGTCTCAGCGGACTTGCCTCGTCAGGACGGTTCATGAAAATACAAATTATACAATATGATCCGGGGCCTCTTGTGTCTAACTTCTTTCTGCTTTCAGGGTTCATCTGGAAGCATGGATCAGCACTTCAATCATTTTTATACTTCGATACCAGCCTATTCTGCCAATGGATCCACTTTGTTCCACTGTGCAAGTGATGGGCATTGGCTATTGTGCATGACACTGTGGGGAACATTCATATAAAAGAGTGTATTTTGTATGTTCCCCATATAAAATACACTGGCATCTATCTTCCATTCCTTGGGGTACCTACTGAGTATGTAGTTTCATCTTTGCCCCACGTTAGGTAAACATACTCTTGCCCACGAAATGAAAGATGCAAACAGGAGAGGTACAGGGAAGCCAAGCTGGCATGAGCTGGGACCCACAGGGAGAGCAGATGGTGTGGCTCCAGCTGGCAAGACATCCAACAAAGGGGGGGGGGTGACTCTGCAAGAAGGAGCCAGGAACCTGGCAGGGTACAAGCCACTGCTGGCAAATGACCACACACCAGAGCCCTGCTTGGCAAGCACCTTCCATTGCACATGCTCACTTCATGTTCAATTCTGATGCCACCACACAAAGTACTCCTCCATGTAGCCCAAGACCTTAGAGAGCACCTGCCCCAAGATGAAGAATAATGGCTATTTTTCAATTGGCAGCAAATAAAATTCCTTTCCCTCTCAGAAGCATATAATATTGACTATGAATGTCAATTCCACTGAAAGCATGGGATCATCACCCATCTATACTTTAACAGTGGTCATCAACCACAGAGGAGGGACCGTGCCCTGTCCACCACAGGATGCCTGGAAGAGTCTACAGAGATTCAAGTGCTGATGGCATATAGTGTGTTCAAGTTAGGTCAGGGATGCTGGTGAACATCTTGCAACACGTAGGACGCCCTACCCTCAACAGTGATTAACACATTCCCGCCAGCTTGAACCACCCGGGGTACCTGCCCGACGGTGCCATTGGGTGGCTTGTATCACTGGTGGTACAAACAGATCTAATCGCTTTTATCAGTCTTTTAACTAATAAAATTAATAAAAAACTCTGTAGGTGGATTGAATTTAGTCAGCTGCTTGAATTTTAATATTTACATTTTATTAATGCAATTCATACCAATTAAAATCATTGCAATAATCAACACATTTATTTCATTAAATTAAAAGAAATTTAGTCACACTCATGAATACTTTATCAGTAATTAATTCTCTAAATTTTCACATGAAAATCTCCCAAGTACCTCATTGCTGATGTATATAATATGTATTTACTGCTCTACCACAGCAATAAACTGCTGTACCACAAATTGGCTGTATTACAACTTTTTATACCATTTTCATGTTTTAAGGAACTGTAATAGAATGACATCTGGTCTTCTAAATCAATGCCTTTCTTTGCGTTATTACAATCAAAGACACCCTGAGAAGTGGTACAAGCCACCTGATGGGAATGATCCAATTCAAATCAGAGCTGCCCAGCAGTGAGACATACGTACAAATTACGGCCCCACCACGAACATGTTAATATAGCCCAAAATGTCAAGTGCCACCACCGAGACGCGATTATACTAAACTACAGGATTACTTTGTTCATCTCTTCACGATTTCTGCCTGATTTTGGGGGGCTGAAATATTAGAAGCTGAATGAACATGTCCTTGCAAGTCTTCGATGCAGAAAGGACTGTCCAGGAGTATTTTGATAGATTGTCATAATGCTGCTTTCTTGGTCATTCAAATTTATAAAAGAAACAGGCCAGATGGATCTCAAAAGGAGCAACATGCATTCTTAATGAATGCGAATTGAGGGTTTAACAATACAGCCAGCAGTTCAGCAGAATCGGAGGTGATGAGAATATTCCTTTAACTGCCTGTAGAGAAGCTGGTACAGAGGTGAGCTGGGGCCTCCACCTGACCCCCAGTGCCAACCTGCCAGCCTGGAACGGAGCCGCCGCTGAACTGGACCCTCCACTGAACTGGACCCTCCACCCCCATCAAGCCTTCAGATGCCATCTTGCTGGCAGACTTGGGGGAGAGCCTAAGCCATTCACACCCAGCCAAGTCATATACTAGCATCCTGACCTTAAGAATCCAACATGCTGGACAGTCAGGTAGGGTTAGGGGCCTTTTCAGCAAGTGCTTCACACAACAAAGTAAGGATCTGCAAGTGGGTTGCCAGAAAAACCTAACACCAAATGAACTTGGAAGCTAATCAACTGGACGTTTTAAACAAGTAGAGGAGTGTTTGCCAAACGACATTCTTTAAAATGTTTCCCGAGTTGTTAAAACGTGTTCGATCTGCGTCATGTGAAAAATGGTTCCCTGATCCAAAAGACTGGTAACACTGGGTCCACCCAAAACATAAAAGTAATGGTTGGCACATATATTGTACCCCTTGTATGCTTAACATGGTTTTAGTTTGCATTTCTCTTGTGGTCAATGATATTGAACACTTTTTCACGTTTTTGGCGTCTGTACTTCTTCTGAGAAGTATCTATTCATTTCTGTTGCCCATTTTTTGATTGGTCTTTTATTTTGGGAGATTCTAATTATTGTTTTGAGTTCTTTGTATATTTTAGATGTTAGTTCTCTGAGGAATAACTGGCAAAATATTTTTTCCCATTCTGTAGGTTGGCTCTTCACTCCGTTGGTTTTTTCCTTTGATGTGCAGAAGCATTTTAATTTGATATGATCCCATTTGTTGATTCTTGGTGATCCCATTTTTTTATTTTTATTTTTTATTTTTACCAAGAACATGTATTGGTACATTGTTTACATAATGATCCCATTTGTTGATTCTCTTGTGCCACTGGGGTTCTGGTCATAAAGTCCTTGCCTACACCTATATCTTCAAGAGTTTTACCTATTTTCTCTTCCAGCAGGTTAAGTGTTTCTGTTTCAACATTTATATTTTTGATTTTAGTGTAGCACATAGTGAGATATATTCGTCTAGACTTGATCTTCTGCATGTGGATGTCCAATTCTCCCAGCACCATTTATTAAAGAGGCTGTCTTTCCTCCTGTGTGTGTTTTCGGCCCCTTCGTCGAAGATCAAATAGCTGAATATGTCTGGAGTTATTTCTGCTTCTTTTATTCTGTTCCGTTGATCCACATTTCTGTTTTTGTGCCAGTAGTATGTTACTTTCATAATATAATTTCGAATCTGGGATTGTGATGCCTTCTCCTTTGCTATTGTTACCCAGAATTGCTTTTGCTACTTGGAGTCTCTTCTTGTTCCACATGAATTTTTGCCTTGCTTTCTCTAGATCTGTGAGGAGTGCTGTTGATATTTTGATTGGGATTGCACTAAATTTCTGTATCAGTTTTGGAAGCATGGCCATTTTGACTATATTAGCTCTACCTATCCAGGAACATGGGATATCTTTCCATTTTCTGATGTCTTCGTCAATTTCCCTTTTCAGAGTGATGTAATTTTCAACGTAGAGGTCTTTCAATTCCTTGATTAGGTTAATTCCTAAGTATTTAATCTTTTTTCGTGCTGTTGCAAATGGTATTGTTTTCCTAAATTCTCAGTGAGTTCATTATTAGTGTGCAGAAATGCTATTGATTTTTGGGTTTATTTTGTATACTGCTACACTGCTGAATTTGGTTATTAATTCTAGGATTCTCTGGGTGGAATTTTTTTGGGTCTTGCAGGCATAGGGTCATGTCATCTGCCAATTACGACACTTTGACTTCATCCTTTCCTGCATGTAACACTTTTATTTCTTCCTCTTGCCTGATTGCTCTGGCAAATGTTTTGAGGACTATGTTGAACAGGAGTGGTAATAGTGGACATCCTTGCCTTAGTCCTGATTTTACAGGAAAAGGTTTCAGAGTTTTTTGCCATTTAATATGATATTGACAGTAGGTCAGTCATAAATGGCTTTTACCAGATTGAGATAAGGTCATTTTCTTCCTATTTTCTTCAGGGTGGGGAGTACTTTTCATCAGTTTGAGGAGTACTGATGTTGGATCTTCTCTGAAGTTCTTGTAGAATTTGGCTAGGAATCCCTCAGGTCCTAGGTTTTTTTCCACTGGCAGGTTTTT
>PVJO010020979.1:0-31228 GCA_004026905.1 Hystrix cristata | reverse complement strand
CAAAGGAAAGAAAAGGGAAAGGGAAAATATGGAAAATTATGAATAAACCTGCTGTAAATTGGGAGGGAGGGAACAGAGGGGAGGGGCGGGGAAGAGGGGGGAGAACCAAGATGCATCATGTACAGGTACAAAATAAATATGATGAATGTAACCATTATATGTAAAATGTACCAATACATGTTCTTGGTTTAAAAATAAAAATAAAAAAAGAAAAGAAAGCAAACGTACCATAGAGAAAAAGCAATATAATAAAAAATCAGTTCTTTGAAGAACATGTGCGTGCATGCATGCATGTGGCATGTGCACACACACACACACACAAGGGAAACTGATTAGGAGCACAAGTGAGCTAGTAAACAACAGAATTAATCCTTCTCTTATATCTGATAAAAGCTCTTAACCATCTTACAGAGGGAAAACTACAAAAAAATCTCAGCAAATCTGACAAGGAAGCAGTCAACATGTGAAAATGTAACTGCTTTCATAAGAGACTTATGAATTAAGTCAACATATCCATAATGGAGGTCCGGAAATATTTCCATGGATTGTGTTTTGTTGATAACAATAACATAAGTACATATTCCATAAAAATTGTACGTACGGCTATTTAAAACCATCAGAGACAAATTTCTAACCCAAAATTTTTTTTCTAGATAAAATTACATTGACTTTAAACAAATGTAAAAATGCAACAACTTCTGTTTGGTTTGCAAAAACAACTGACTGACATAAGATGAAAATTTATGAGCCAAACTGAAGCAAAAGCCTCCGCTTCAGAGTTGATTGAGACCCAACAGTCAGTACTATGGTTAAGCGAGTGTAGCCAACCTTGAACTTTGTCAGTTTAGATGTGTGGGTCTCCGTAAGTATCTTCATAAAACATGGCATACATCAGTACGGAGTATTTAAATAAACTGAATTTGTAAATGACAATGACATAAATAAACCAAAAATTTTTAAAAATAATGAAACATTTGATCCTATTATTCTTTCCAGACATAATACAGGGGCAAACAAGTTTTCTACAATTAATACATTTTAAATAAATGTATTTGACTATTTACTTTGTCTATGCTAAAATGCCTTCACTTTTGTACATATTTGATAATGTTTGGTATTATACAATGCATCACTGTCATTCATTAAATATGTTGCTGTCAATTAAAATAGGTAACATAATTATATGTTCCACTAAAAAAGATAAGAACACTATAATTATAATTGCAAGACACCATTAATTGTTAAGCATCCAGATTTCAGGGCTATTAAAATCTAGAGTACATAATTAAGCTTGACTGCTAATAACAGCAAACAAACAAAAACAAGCAGTGGCCTTAACAATACAGGAGTTTTTCTATCTCATGTCAAAGTGGAGCTGCACAGTCTGGGCCTGGCAGGTGGACCCTGCACTGTGGAGGCATCAATGAACCAAGTCTGTCCGTCTCTCTGCTCTGCTGTCCACAGATGGAAATCCAACGAAAAGAGAAGAGCTTTCTCTTGAGAAAGGATTCCAAAATGTCTGCACACTTTCACTTACATCCCACTGGCCTGAATGAGGTCACCCAGCCCAGCATAAACGCACCACAGGCTGAGGAAGGCGGTGTCTCTCCAGCTACGATCCCCACAACACTGGCACTGAAGCTGGACAGGGGCCTATTGGATACTGGAAGACAAGCAGAGGTCCATCTGTCCGTAGTACATACGAATGCAGAAATGCACACGACTACTTCATAAACGAACACACCACAGTTGCATGCTTAGCATTTATTTTATAGATGTCAGTTTGGAGATGACTACTATAGGAAATTATTTTTCAAAGCAGTTCCTTACTTTGAGTTCTCTGGAAGCAGAGCTTGAAATGGAAATTTTTGTTCCTGTGATTCATTGAGAGAAAAAGACTGCTCTAAGAAGGGAAAAGCAAGAAGCAGGGCAAAGCAGGGAGATGGCTTAGCAAGGCTTGGGACCTGCTGGAGGCCGGGAGCACGCTCCCACAGGAAGCCCGAGGGCTCTGCTACGGTATGCTGGCCGGGCCAAGGCGACAGGCAGGCGCTTGTGTAGCTCGTGGGTCAGTTAACTGACAAGGAGGAGACGTCCAGTGGCCGACGCCTGACAGCTTCTGTATGGCTCAAAGTGCTTCCCAGGACAGCAGCAGTGTGAGCTGTTCAACCAACATCACACCAGCTGGCAGACGCCTGCAGGATTTCCTGGTTTTTCTGCAAGTCCAGCAGCAGATAATCTCTTTTCAATGACATACATAACACTGTGCGCCGCCTTCCCTACTACTGGCTTCATTAATTTCTTCGTTCACTCATTCAGTAAGCATCTATTAAATGCTTCCTGTCAGCTGGGTGCCCAGAATACAGGTAAGAATAGTCAAAACTGGCTCAGCAGCAACCACAGCTCCACCCCATGCAGGGCGAAGCAGCAGGTGCCAGTTCGAGGAGCCTGGAATTGAATGTCAACCCCTGCGGGAACTTCTACACTTCCTGGGAACTGCCCACTTTATCTCATTTGACTTGACTCTGTCTCGCCCTTTTTGTCATCCTTCTGCCCAGAATCTGGAGTGAGCACTACCACAAGCTGGCTGTCCTGCCTGCGTTTCACAGCCCACTGGGTCTCTGTTTGAATCCTTGTGGCTTTGTAATTCAGATTCATTAGTAAAATTACATCAATAAAATATAAGATTAAATTGTTACTGGCACATACAAACAGCAGCATTTATGGAATGCTTAAAGAAGTATCTTATAAATTCAACCTCTAGGGCTGGGGATTTAGCTCAATGGTTAGAGTGCTTGCCCAGCAAGCACAAGGTCCTGAGTTAGATCCCCAGCACCAAAAAAAAAAAAAAAAAAATTCAACCTCTAAAAGAAGATTTCTCAGATCCATGCACCTCTCTTCTATCACCCCTGTGACGCCATGAGTCAAACCACTACCAATCCTTGCCCTGACCTCTTCAATACTTCCAGACTGCCTCCTTTAAGCCATTTTTCACACATAAAGTACATCGAGTCACATCCTTCAATGGCTTCCACTGCAATAAAGATAAAAACAAACATCACGGCTTGGAATATGGCTCCAGCATGGATGTGCCTGTGTCTCTCTCTCTCTTTCTCACCTCATTATGCTTTCCTATGTAGCACCTTCCCTCTTCTCTCTGAATGCACCAACCTCTTACTACTCTGGTGCTGCCACTCCAGCATCCTTATTCCTTTCTTCCATGAAGTCCCCCCTCACCTACTCTGGATCCATTTCCTCTCAACATTCGGGTACCAATTCAAATGCTACATCTTAACACCGTCCCTGACTCAAAGCCCAAATTAGGTCATCCTTGTTACTACCTCCGTATTCTTTTTGTTCCTGGCACGCATCACAATTCATCATTGCACTTATGCATGTGTGTTTACTGTCTGTGTCCCTTAATCCCCCTACAAGGCAAAGATTTTATGTGTGTGTCTCATACATACCTTGTCCATCCACGTACCTGCCTAAGGTACAATTGTTGAATAGCTGCAGGACTGACCATTATTGTTCTTTTATTGAATCCAGAAACCCTTCTATGTTCTCCATCCTCATCTAATGCTCAAATTCCACAGCACAGATATAAGTTTCAATCTTATTTTATAGATGAAGAAAGTGAGGAAAAGAGAGGAAAGTTCAACCTAAATTCACAATTCATTCACTACATATTCATTCACATTTCTTGAAAAACATCATTTCCAGCACTTAAACAAGAACAAACCAAACAAAAATCCCTACCCTCCTATGTCTTACCATCTTACAGACAGTGAGTGATAAAGTAGAATTTGGACTGAGTCGTGTGACTCACTCCCAAAAGAATAAATGACATACAGAGACCCTAACACATATTTCATTTTGAAGAACACTCTTACTTAACTTCAGGTATTCATTCAAACTACTTTTGATTTATTGGTTCTTAAGTTTCTCTTGATTTCCCAAGGAAAAATGAAATGTTAAACAAATCATAATTTCCCTTAGAACTTTATTCTTCTTTAAACCCAGTACCTCATACTCGCTGAGCATGCAGTATCATCCCCAAACTACACATTTTGAATGAGTGAATAAAGGAAGACAGAGTAACAGTCTTCTACCATGTGCACTGTCACTCGGCTGTTAATGGGAAGGTTTCTCTTACTTGCTTTGATTTTTAGGCTATAGACTTAGTACTTAACTCACTAAGACCATGTCTTATGAAGTGTACGTGAACATTTAGTGTGCTAATCGGCACCATTTTCACCCCTGCAGGGAAGGTGAGAGCACTGTGGAAAGGCTCTGGGGAGAAGTGAGACATTATTCTGCAGCTTTGCTGGACAACAGGAAGGAGCCAGGGCAGTAGGGTGTAGAAGGAATCAGAAAACAAAAGAAGCAGAGTAAGAAAATGGGGAGGGATAGAAAGAATAAAGGCACAGTGAGAATGAGTACTTTCAGCACTACATAGTGATCTTTTTAAAAAAGAATTTTTAAAGGTTCCAAAATACATTCCTCCTCTCCCTTCCTTGATTTTTAAATAGATAAATTTATATTTAATTTCTTGCCAGTTCAATGTTTAGTTTTTATGCCTACTGAAGTACTACCATTTGAATATTTAATATTGACTAACTAGTACTCAAAACACAGAACCATTCACTTGTTTGATACAACATCTGTTTTTTTCATGATATAAAGACAATCATTACCCAAAGGAGCCTTCACACATTGACCCTATTCCCGTTGTACTTGATGTACCTGATTAGCATCACTTTTTCTAAAAACTTCCTGGCAAACTTGAAAGCACACTGGGGAAGCAAGCAGTGATCTTGCACCCCAGGAATTCCTTCAAACCCCACCATTTCATGGCCCTCACACCCAGGGGCTTATCATGCATGGTGGAATTATATAAAACATTTAAAAAGTCATACCAAGCCAGGTTTTTCACTCCTGTCTCCCAACATTTCCTCAATGCTATTAACTGTGAAATGGGCTAATCTGTCACCATGTCCCAGAAAAATGAAAGTGGTTGTATACTCATGGGACACAATTCATTTTATTATTAATTTACTAGTAATAATAAGTATTAATTTGATTGATATATAGCATGCATGGCATAAAAACATATTGGTGACTGTTGGTTAAAAGGAAGGTTCTAGAATTCTATATGTATATTTGGAAATTCTATAGCAGAGTTTTGAAACACTGTTTTAGTGAACCCTCCACCCTTGGCCATACATTCTGGTAACACTCACTTCCTCACTTACATATTTAAAAAAAATTATAGCACCAAGGTCCAATCACAGTTGCAAATTTCAAAAACATTAAAAGATGAGACACTCACCCCCTTCTGTCTTTTTGGTTTTTGTTTTGTTTTTTGCAATACTGGGGATTGAACCCAAGGAGTACTAACCTTAAACTTCTAGCCCTTTTCATTTTTGAGACAAGGTCTCATTAAGTTTCCCAGGCTGGCCTTGAACTTGTGATCCTCCTGCCTCAGCCTCCCAGGTGACTAGGATTACAGGTCTGTGCCACCATACTGTGCCCTATTCCTGTACTTAAGGGAACAGTAAAGAATCGAGGGAGAACTAAGTATAGAGGAATCTTGCATCATAACAATGGCAATTATTTAGCAGCTATCAGAAACCACAAAGGCCATTCTTTATGAAAACAGAAAACATAGCAAACAAGAATAGCCAGGGTGGTTCTGTAATTCTGGCTCTTCCTTGTTGCCATACTCCCTAAGACACAACGGACATACGTAGCTTTGATAAGGCAGCAATAAATGCGTGTAACAACCTCCTTCAAGGGAAGATCAAGCCCTCCTTCTTGAACAAGAGGGCTTCAAAAATAGGAAGCAAGCTGCAGCCTTAAATATTTTCGACTGAAGCCTGTAACCTTCACAGGGACTGTGTTCCAGCTGTGTTCACATTCATTATAATGACTCTGGAGAAAGCTCTGACTCGTTTAGATGATGACTACATAACTATTCATTTATACTTAATGAGTTTATTCCACCAGGTATATGATGAACTCTAAACAAATAGTGTCACTGAATCACCCTTGTCAATAAATTTGAGTCCTCAACCGATGCTACCTAGCAAAGGTAATGATAAACCAGGAGAAAAGAGAGCCATGTCTAATTAATGAAAATACCCTTTGCATTTTCTAATGGTTGAAACATTAACTAGAAAATGGCTTTCCCCGCAATAATTTACAGACAAGCACTCAGTAATGGGAAAACAATTTAAATTTATGTGCAATTGAACTACCATTATTTGATTAACTTTATTAAATTCTTGTTGATTCTACAGTCTGGATGAAGTGTGTCATTTTTTATGTGTTTCATATGTTGCAGTTTTAAGTTTTTCAGCCTCAGGATTCAATTGATTCAGCAAATATCCTTAGGAACCTCCTTTTGTGCCTAGCAGACAGAAGCTAGGCGGCCAGAATTCATTCCTTTTCTTTCTTTCTATAACGAGAATCTTATTGTTATGTTCAAGAAGCACCTGAACAAATTTAAGAGCAGAATTCAAATGATTACCTGCTGGCTTGTGTGTAACTGAAACTGTAGGAATCACTCGATGGAAGGAAGCACCATTCATTTAAAAGAAATCCACATCTGCATGTGTTTCGATTTAATTGGACAGTGGGAACACTCATATAGCGTTCTCCTAGAGCATGAAAGGCTCACTGAGTCAGGGTGGGAAGAAAGAGAGTCCAACTCAATAGTCTAAATTTATGCATTAGGAAACTAGAAAAGAAGAGCCAATTAAAACCAAAGCCAGAAGAAGAAAGGGAATAAAGAGCAGAAAAAAAGAACTAAAATTTAAAACATGAAAAACAATACAGACATGAAAGTTGGTTCTTTGAAAGGGTCAATAAAATGTATAAATCTTTTTCTGGAGTGGCCAAGGAAAAAGAAAGAAAATACAAATTGCCAACATTAGGAATCAAAGAGGATAGTTCTTTACAGCTACAATATTGAAAGGTTAATAGCAATATTATGAATAACTCTAACTACTAAGGTCAACTTATATAAAATGGATGAATCCTCTGAAAAACACAATCGAAACTCATTCAAGAAGAAATAGATATTTGAATAGCCCTAAATCAATGGAAGAAATTGAATTTGTAGTTAAAAGCCTTCCAATAATAACAAAAACAAAAACTCCAGACCTTTCTAATTTCCCTGGAAAATATTTTAAAATATTTAAAGAGGAATTAATATAAATTTTACATAATTTACACAGAAAAATAAAACAGACACAATACTTCCTAACTAATTTTGGGAGGTACGAATTACCTCGAAATGAAAAACAAAGAAATTTAAAGGTGGAGGGAACTACAGGCCAATATCCTTCACGCAGATAGGTACGAACGTTCTTAAGAACATGCTAGGAAAACTAAATCCACCACTATGTAAAACAAATAATATACCATGACAAAGTAGATTTAATCGAGGAATGCAAGGCTGACTCAACATTAAAAAAAATCAACATATTTCATAACATTAATGGATTAAAATTGAAAAGCCAAATGATTATCTCAATACATGAAGTGAAAAGTGAAGAAAAATGCCACATTTATTCATGTTTAAAATGTAAGAGTTCTCATGAACTCAGAACAGTAGGAAACTTCCATATTTTAATAAAGAACACATACATTACATTTACATAGAACATTATAGTATGTGAAAGCCAAGATGCTGTCCTTCCTAAGACTGGGACAAAGCCAGGATGTCCCTTCTTGTAATGTCTATTCAGTACCATACAGGAAGTGCTAGCCAGAGCAGTGAGGCAACAAAAAGAAATTAAATGCTTACATAGTAGAAAGAAAAACAAAACTCTCTTCATTTGCAGCTGATATGATGGTCTATGTAGAAAAATCAAAAAAAAATCTACAAAAAGTCTTATTGAATCATAAGTGAGTTCAGAAAGATTATAGGATTCAAGGTTCATTTTAAAAAGTACATTCCTATTTACTACTATATAGCAATGAACAATTGGAAAACAAAATTATAAAACAGAGCCCTCACCCCCCCAAAAAAATTCATAGGTATAAATCTAACAAAATACACTCAGGATCTGTCTGCTAAACACTACAAAACTTTAATAAAATAAATGAAGATAAATGCTATGTTTGTGGATAAGAAGATGCAATACTTTTAAGATGTCAATTCTCTCAAAATTACCCCCGAAATTCAATGCAGTCCCATTCAAACTCCCAAAAGAATTTTTGTAATCATTGGCAAGCTATTTTTAAAATTTTTAACAAAATGCAAAGAATGTTAAATAGATAAAAAATTTTGAATGTTGGAAGACTGATGTTACCTAATTTAAAGATTCGCTGTAAAGTTACAGTAATCAAAATAGTGTGGTATTGATGAAAGAAAATACACATACATCAATGGAAAAGAAGTTTAGAAATAAATTTACTTAAACATGGTCAATTTATTTTTGACCATATTTAAAATATACAAAGAAAAAAATCAATGGATAAAAAGTCTTTAAATAAGCGACATTGGAACAATAAGGCAGCATTTTCAAAGAAGAAACTTTAACCTACACTTCACATATCATAACAATTCTCAATGGATCATAGACCTAAATGTGAAATGCAAAACAACTCTTAAAAGAAAGTTTCTTCTTCATTATCACAGGTTGGGCAAAGAATTTTTAGGTTTGACTCCAAAATCATGATTCACTAAACAACTGATTAAATTGATCATAATAATGTAAACCATGGGCTCTTACTCCATTCCGACTACTGTAACAAAATGTCCTAAGTTAGGGTTAGGGTTAGCTTTTAAACAACAGAAATGTATTTCTCATAGTTCCTGAGGATGTGCCCTCACAGAACAGAGGGACAAGTAGCTATCTGAGGCCACTTTTCAAGGTCACTAATCTCACTCACGTGGGCTCTGCTTCATGACTTACTCATCTCCTAACAGCACCACGCTGGTGACTGGATGGAGAGGTAGGAACTTGGGGGGCACAAGAAATCAGACCCTAGCAGGCTCTGACAGAGCTACTGTTGTGGGAATGAAAATACAAGCCACAGAAGGAAAGCAAGTGTTTGTAATTCACATATCCAAAAGAGGATTTATTAGGAGAACATATAAAGAACTTTCACAACTCAACAATGAGTAAACTCAATTTTAAAAATAGAAATTATTCAAACAGACATTTCTCCAAAGATGATACAGGGATGATAATTAACCACATGCAAAGATGATTATCATAATGAGTCATTAGAGAAACACAAATTAAAGCCACAATGAAATAAACACACTAGACATCTATTTGAATGGTTAACAGAAACAAAACAGACAATTCCAAATTCTAACAAGTATGCAAAGCAACTGAAGTGCTCATACATTGCTGGTGGCAGCAGTATAGTCACTATCAGTAATTCCACTCTTAGGTATTCACCTCAGGGAAAAGAAAACTATATTCACACGGAAACCTGTATACAAATGTTTTTAACAGCTTTATTTACAAACATTTAAAACTGACAACCACCCAGAAACCCTTCAAGTGGTAAACGGATAAACAAACTATCCATCAATAGTAAAGGCTGAAATGGTACACACACACACACACACACACACACACACACACACGGATAAATCGCTGATACCTTAAGCACCATAAGCAAAGCCAGACTCATATGTCACTTCCTACGTGTTTTCATTCTGAAAAAGCAAAACAAGACGGACAGGAAACCAGTTAGTTTTTGTCCAAAGTTAAGAGCTGTAGGAAATGTAGACTGCAGAGGGGCAGCACAAGGACTCTGGAGGGTTATGACTGTAATAGCGATTACATACTTCTATGCATTTATTATAATTCACAGAATAGTAAAACAGAGGACAAATTTTACTGGGTGCAAATTAAAAGAAAAGTAAACCTATAGAGTGTTGGAGGCTCCTACATTTTATGCTTCCATTTGCCTTATTTTTCCCCTCAGATGAAAACTCTTTACTAATTAATCCATCATTATCAGTGGTACTACCAAGGTACTACCTTATCTTTACTTTCTACCTTTGTTTTGTTGTTTTGTTTTGTTTTCTGCAGTGCTCTACATTGAACCCAGGCCTTACACATTCTAGGCAAATGTTCTGCTACTAAGCCACAGTCTCAGCCTTGAGTTTTCCTTTCGTACCTTCTCTGTTATTATTACCACCCCATTTCCGTAGGTCACCATGTTCTGCCAATCTTCTTCTATAGTATCTTTCATACTCACTATCTGATTTCCTTAGTCATTGTGCTTTCTCCTTTCATTAGTCTATCACTATATCTCACAGACTAGTTTCCTTGCCTAAGGCAAAGTTTTTGTGAAATTGTGTTTAAACATTTTCCTCCTCTGATCAGAACTCTGCAGTGGTTTCCCATTTGCTAACATACGTGTCCCCAGTGCTTCAAAATTACTGACTACAACAAACTCTTTTCCATCTTTATGCCTTAAAAAAAAAAACTCCCTTCACTCCATATAAACTAGTAATACCAACAAAAATAACATCTACGTTTTATCAACTCTTTATTATACGCCAGGCACTATGCTAAGCTCTCTCTTATTATTTCCATCTAATCCTGACAGCAATCCTATAAGGCAAATTTATCCCCAAAGAAGTGATTTTCTTAAGACATCAAACAAATGGCTCAACTGGAATTCCAACCAAGCATCTCTGAGTCCAGATCCCGTACTCTTAAATTTTAAACTCTTTAATGTCCTCCAAATTTACCTCATTTGACTTTCTACGACATCCCTCTGAAAACATTTCTTCTTCCTAGAGCATATCTTCTTTCCAGATAATCTTTGGCAAATTCTTCAAGAACCCTTCCCTCACTGTCCCACACCACCATTTAATCACACTCAGCAGATATTTTTAAAATATATTTTCTTGATACCAATCAAATGTTCTGTATTCTCTAAGATGCTTCATGTACGTATTTTCTTTCTCTATCACACAATCTCATTCATTCTCAAGAGAAAGTAGCCCAGATTTAATGAGCACCTGTTATATATCTCGCAATGAGCAAGAGAGATCACTGTTCCAAAGAACTCACAGCAAATCACCTTAGAACATAAATTTTTTTTTTTTTTTTTTTTTTTTTTTTTTTTTGGTGCTGGGGATTGAACTGAGGGCCTGGCTCTTGCTAGGCCAGCACTCTACCACTGAGCTAAATCCCTAACCCCTGAGAACAGAAATTTTGTCACTTCTCTTTCGTTTTCACGCCGTTCCCCAGTCTCCCCAAGCCTCTATTACACCACATCCCACTCACTTTCAGGATGGATGAGTTAATATGCTGGTTTGCCACAGTAACAGATACACAACCTCTGAGAGTCAGGAAGGGCTATTGCAGGTTTTCTGTTGAAAAACTGCCAATGATGCTACCAGGCCCAGCATCTTTCAGGGAGAAAATGAGTGCTCTGGGCAAAATACGTGGACGCTGCAAACCATTTGTAAACAGAAAGTGAAGTGAGCTTGCAAGAAGGGACGCGTGCCAAGTTCAAGGACTTGGGGGTTTTAATAACGGCGCAGTCTTACTGGTGGAAATCAAACTTGCCTACCAGCTGCACGATCTCATCTTTGCAATGAGCTTCGCTGGCTGGTAACCACAGGGTCCCTCAAAATTAAGCAGACCCACAAATTACCTGCACAACACTCTGGCTAGATGTGCGAAAGTTGAATTAATTGCCTGAAAATAAATGAATGGGGTAGGGCCAAGAATTACCTCATTAGTATTCGGCAACACTCCTGTCTTTTGGAAAAAAAAAAAAAAAGCCCACACACACAGGAGAGAAGGCGGGAGGAGGAAGGGGAGACAATGGGAAGTAGGAGAGGAGGGGAGCTGAGAAGAAGGAGAGGAATCCTTACTTTATAAGTGCCTCACAGGCACCTTGTTTACAGGGCTAGTTACGGGATCTCTTAGACTGGCAGAATTCAGTGTCTAGCTAGACCTGTACCATGCCTTCTGACACTAATAGAACAGCTGTGCTCCAAAACCCAGCAGCTAATGTATGTGCGAAACACAAATCGATTAACCGCATGGACACTTTCAGGTGTTTCTCTTTGGCAAGAGAGGGACAGAGGGGGAGACATGGTGCCCAACAGGTGCACCACTCACACATTTTCATCAGTGGCTTGATTCCAACAGACACAACAGCTAAAGCCTGAATCTTCCAGGCATAATTACACTTTTTTCTTACAAGACATTTAATTTTTTCAGTTAATAATTCTGTCTAGTCTTTAAAAGCACAGTTACAAAGCCATGACATATGACGCTTATATGTAATTTCTCCAAAACCTTCATTTATTGCATCATTAGAAGATACCACTCACGGGCTTGACAAACACTATAACAAGATGGTGGCACAAAGGGAATGTTGAGGACCACGTGTGGCCAGTGATTTATAGATGGAATGTTTTTTGTGTCCCCCAGTTTTCTACGTTGAAACCCTAACCCCCAGTTGGATAGCGGTAGGAGTGGGGCCTCAGGACTGCAGACAGTGCCCGTGTGAGTGGAATCAATGCCCTGAGAAGGAGGGACCAGGAGAGCTCATTCTCACTCTGCTTTGCCAATACTGATACTGCATTTCTGGCCTCCAGAACTGTGAGAAATGAACATTTGTTGTTAAGGTCATCCAGACTTTGGCAATTTGTCACAGCAGCCCAAACCAGCAAAGAATCAGCGCCAGACACTGAGATGGGCAAGCAGCACCTAGGAGCACTCTCCAGACCTGGAGCTCAAAGACCCAATGAAGGCCTCTGCAGGCTGGAGAGCTGAGGAAACCAAGTACTCAGTCCAAGAAGTCAGAAGGCGCAGAATGAGAGGGACAAACGGTGCACCCCAGCCTGAGGATGAAGGCCCAGAACCCTCAGGAAAATTCTGGGGCCCATCGACATTCAAAAGCTGAGGCATGTGGAGCATGATAGCCCAGGACAGGAGCAGCAGCAAGATCCCACCACTTCAGAAGGGCGGAGGGTATGAGAGCGTGCCGGCTCCACCCTTCTCCCACTTTTTGTGCCAAAGGCAGATCTTCTCCCACTCAGTTCACCAGCTCGCGTGCCCATCTTCTCCAGGCCCGCCCTCACACACCCCCAGCAGGGTGCTGCACTCATTTGCTGAGGCTCTCAATCTGTCCAAGCTGTCAACCACGACCGGCCATCAAGAACTCCCAGAAAATCACCAGTAACTGAGCGACGATTCCTTCCTGAAAACCCCCAGAACCTTCTGCCGGGCCTTTCCCGGAATCACTGACATCCTTTCCACTTTGAAAGTCCTTCTGCATTGATCTCATCGAAACCCTTCCGGATGTACCCCAAAGACTAAAGGCCAAATAGGTACGATGTGGCTCCATTCCTTTGTGGGCCACTTTCTTTGTTGCCCCTCTGACTGTACAGCCAGGGACAGTGTCTCCTTTCTATGATGCGTGTGTTTTAACTTTCAACTAAAAAGCTTTTCCTTATTGAGTGTCAAAAAGGTGCTTGTCCAAAAGACTTGAACCTGCTCAACCGGATTCCACTTTGATTTCAAGAAAGATTGCACCTAATTATCCTTGCAGCCACTTTTTGTTACCTAATTAAACCACATAGCACCTCAAGATTAGATTTTTTTAAGTTCTCATTGTGTTTATGTTCCTTCTTTGTCCTTTGTCTTTTAAACATGACATTGGCTCTTTCTGGCTCATATTTTTTTTCCATATCCCCGGATACAGCCATATATTACCAGTTCTACAAAAGTGCTGCCTCTGACTCATGGGTTATCCTAGACGAGGATGTCTACTTTACTTTGTTCATCTCCAGTCACATAAAAGTCAATATGTCTTTTTATCATGCATAGCAAAAATATTCTCAACCTTTGCTTTGAAAAGGAATTCTAAAGTGAGAAATCAATCTTTACCAAATACACACTGTGATTCTATTTAGGGCACTCGTCTGCACTTTGGGCTATGTCCCGACATGGAAGACTAGATCCCAACTTGTGTCATGGATGTTTTCCCCTTCTGTCTATTTAAAGAAGTTGGGCCCCAAAATTACTCCTGTGATTCAGAAGTTGACAATTTTTTTCCCCCGAGTAGCAATCTGTTCTGACTCTGTATATTTCAGTTGTCTGGAGTTCAACATGAAAATTCTCACTTTAAGAAGAGGGACTCAGTCCCAGGAGGAAGCAGGAATATGCTTTCATGTTTTCCCTTCGTTTTCTTATGATTTTAAATTCCTTTTTCAGAGTGCTCTGAGCTGTAAATATAAGAAAATTCAATCCAAAACAGCTTAAGCAAAATGTTACGGGTCAACTCATGTCCCCTCCCAAGTTCATATGTTCAGGTCCTAACTCCCAATGTCTCAGTACTTGACTGGATTGAAGATGTCCTCATAGAGATGATAGAATAAATGGAGGTGGGTAGCATGAGCCTTAACGGCATATTACCGATGTCCTTAAAAGAAAGCTAGAGACAGGCAGGCACAGAGGGAAAATGTGAAGATGAAGGGCGATGTTTCTATAAGCCAAGGATACCAAAAATTGCCAGAAAACCACCAGAAGCTAGAGAAAGGCATGGAACAGACTTACTCCCACAGGCTTTACAGGGAACCAACCGTATTAACACCTTGAATTTAGACGTCTAGGCTCCAGAACTGTGAAACAGTAAGGGACTATTGTTTAAACCACTTAGATTTTGGCATTACATTATAGCTGCCTTACCAAATCCATAAACACAGGAAGACAGTTAATCATGTCCATCACCTTAGCTGGAAGGTGATCCAAAAAGTCACCAAAAACAAAATCTCTCCTAAACTTCTATGGTTACCAAACCTAGTGATACAATGATGGCAAAGAATGCATCTCAGGTGGCAAAGATGCAGCTTGGGACAGAGACTCCCAGAGGCAGACAAAGAACACACCTTCAGAACAGAGTTGAGCGGTCTGGGAAGGACTCTTCCTAACGGGGCCCTCCTGTCACCATCTCCTTAGCTTTTGGACTCTGATATCCTTACTTGTACTTTCTAAATTGACTAATCACAGATTCTTATGGATTTGAAAACCTTGTCTTTTAAAAAATAAATATCCTGGCAGAGTTCCTACATATTACTACTCATACTGTTAACATGGAAAAAGAGAGATTTGAAAGATTTGGGAGTGAGAAGAAACGAAACTCAATGATGAAACAAATTATCTTGTATTGCAGATTCAAAGGAGTATAAAACCGGAAAATTTCTTGATGCTGTAGTCCTGAAATGTATTTAATCACTCATTTAATACATACTGTGGAATTCCTCTGGCCATGTTAAATGTTAAGAATATAAGACCAAGTCAGGCATGGTGGTGCACACCTGTAATCCCAGCACTTGGGAGACAGAGACAGGAGGAATGCCGTGAGTTGGAGGCCCACCTGGGCTCCATGGTGAGCTAAATGCCAGCCTGAACTACATAGCGAGACCCCATTAAAAAAAAAAGAAGAAGAAAAGAAAGAAAAATAAAGAACATAAGACTGAACAAAATAGGTATATCATCTCTCCTCACAGAACTTAGAGTTTAGTGGAGAGAAAGATGCAGAATATAACAGAAAACTACAATGTGGGAAGCACTAAGAGATATTTAGAATTCTGTGATAGTTAATTGTCAATTTAACTGCATTAAGAGACCCTTGAAGCGGTGAGCGGATTGTGGGGGTGCCATACTCATCAGTGGGTTAATCCACTAATGTTTACAGCTGAGAGTGCTGGCAGGAGGCGGGGTCCAGTTGAAGGAGGTAGGTCCCTGGGGCTGTGCCTTTGGAGGGTACGTCCCTTGCTGGTGCTGTTCTCCTGTTCTCTGCTTTCTGGCCACCATGAAGTGAGCAGCTTTGCTACACTGTGCCCTTCGGCTATAATATCTTTACCTTGGCACCAGCCAGCCATGAATTAAATCCCTGAAACTAGGAGCCAAATTAAGTTATGTCAGGATTTTTGTCCCAGCAACAGGACAGCTGACAAATACAGATTGTATGGGTTCATGTGTATGGGTACATGTACCAGGCACATAATCTGGTTTAGAATGAATCAGGGGCAGTTTTCTAGAGAAAGCTTTGTCTACACTCAGACTTGCCCCAAAAAGAACTATTCAGACTAAAAGAAGTATCTATCCAGGCACGGTGCACATGCCTGCAATCCCGGCACTTGGGAGACTGGGGCAGGAGCACCGCCATGAGTTCAAGGCCATCCTCAACTACATAGTGATCAAGACCCTGTCCACAAAAAAAGAAACATCACATCTATAAGAGGATAGGAGAGATCATGGTTAATGGTAAGAACTATCATAAGAATTATAGGCTCGATCCTAAAGAAATTGGGGATGCATGAGAAAGAATACTACAGGACATATAATTAAGAAAGATGACTAAATTATCCAAAGCTTCACACACCTAAAATAATCAGTTTGCCGGTCATTCTATACAAGCCAAAGTGACCACAGTAATGTGTGAAAGTACTGAAAAGGGTTTACTTCATGAACAAGAACACCCTGACATGACTTCAGGGAAAAAGAGTATCACCCTCTTGGTGACAAATATCTTTAAAAATGCCTCCATTTAAAATGTCTCTATAAATAGAGAGAACTATATGCAGAACAGATAGGCATTAAAATAGAGGAGATTTCACTGAGGTGGTTCACCATTAGATTGCTGGCTCCCAATACACCACACCCCCCATGTTCACATCCTTGCATGGTCTCCTCTCCTTGAAAGTAGGAGGAACCCTTGGCTGGCTTTAAGTAAGATGCTGTGACAAATGTGCTGTGCAAGTGTGGGCCTGACACTGATGGCCTCTGCTACTCTAGTCTCGACAGCAGGAGCCCCCCACAAAATGCTGGGCTACTCTGTATAAGAGGCCATGTGGACGGGCCCCGGAATTACAGGACGACAGAGTTGCAGTGGTGCACGTGTCTGCCCTACACCAAACTCCAGATGGCCCACAGCTGATGAAGCCTCATGAGGGATTACTGATAGGAGCTGAAGACCGATTCAACTAAGCCCAAAACAAACTGCAAAATCATCACAAATCAAATGGCTATTGTTTGACACCACAAAGTTCTGAGGTAGCTTGTTAGGCAGCCATGTCTAACAGAGGTACTTACCACCATCCTTTTGGAGGCAGAGATAATGTTTAACTCCTTCATGTCAGAGAAGAACCCTGGGAAACAGAGGTTAAGTGACTCGGTCAGAGTTGTACAGCATCTTCCCTTCAACACTCAACATCTCACAAAACCCATGACAATTTTCTAGTGCCCTATGCTCTTATTGCATTGTATGGTGTATGTGTGTGGGCATGTGTGCGTGCAGAGGACCGAGAAATCTAGGAAACCTTTAGTATAGTGCATGACTATTAAGTACTGAGAGTCGTTTCTACTGTCCACAAGTCACTGTCGATGCCCGTACCTCATTTGCAAGGTGTGTTTCTGAGCTATTTCCCAAGTCTTCAATGGCTGACATGCTTATGGAGTTAACTGACAGTAATAGAATTCTGCCCAGTGACTGCAGATCTGGTTGCATAAAATGATACTCCTGCAGGAGTCTGTGGTGGATTAGTGTTCCCACCTGAGGCTTTCCTCAAGCCGCCTAATAACAAAGTCTCTCAGGTGCTTTCACTTTGTCCCGGGAGCTCTTGCCTTGCGGGGCATTTTATAAATAAGTTAGTTACCCTATTCTCCAAAGACTCTAGATGAAAACAGTTTAATAAAGCAGACCTAATTTTTCAATCTCACCTTTTGTAACTGGATATGAATGAGCTATTCTTCATGTTCTTGTAGCTTGACAGGAACAAGAAAGTGTACCAAATCATTAATTCTCTAATTTTCCCACATAACATAAAACCAGCTGGCTTTTAATATTTAATTAAATTAGTCTGCCCCCCGAGTTGTAATATTCCAATTTCAATTTTCAGCACAAAGCTAATATAAAACCAAAAGCACAGAGTGATGTGGAAAGGGAAAATGTGACCTTGGTAGGATAATGTGAAGGCATCTATAGATGAAAAGAATTCTTTTTTTTTTTAAGCTATATCAGACACCTATCTTAGTTATTTTCTCATGTCTGGGCCCAAATCCCCACAACCACAGTTAAAGAAGGAGAAGTTTATTTTGGCTTACAGATTGTACAGGTTTCAGTCTACAGTCGGCTGACTCCAAGGCAGGAGGCATCCCACAGAAGAATTACTAGGCCAGGCAGGAGGCAGCACGGCTGAAGGGAGGCAGAGGGATATATAGCCTTCCTGGCCACGCCCACAGCAGCCCACTTCTCGCCAGTCTTCCGCCCCAAACGTGGCGCCCACTATAAAACCATGAGCGGACTAATCCAGTGATGAGTATCACACACCCATGATCCAGGCGCCTCCCCGAAGCCTCACCTATGCGCAAAGGAGGCTTTATGGGGGACATGTGGATATAAACCATAACAAGGCCCAAAGTTAACATTATGGCTAAATACATTCTCTCAAGAAGGAAGATCACAAGGTAAAAGTGCATGAACGTTTGAGGCAGCTTCTCTTTTCATTAATTAATTCATTTCTCACCCCTTCAAAGCTCACACTCCTTTAAGCCAGGGATTGTACTGGGTGCAAGTGTGCATTGCATCGGCCCTCGCCTCCCTTCCCAGGAGCCTGTTGGGGCCACTTACTAGTCACCATGTACCCGCGCACGCGCGCGTCTGTGTGTGTGTGTGTGTCTGTCTGTGTGTCCATGGACAAGTTTAATCTCTGAGCTTCGGTTCACCATCCACAAAGAAGAACATTAACAGCACTTAGCTCATGGATCGCTGTGGGGATTACACGAAGTTGTGTTTTGTGAGGAGCTCAGTGCAGTGCAGGGTGGTAATCTCATGATTAGTAGAAATTGTGAGCTACTGTGTGCAACTCTCTTGCTGTTGTTGGTGCACCTTGTGTTTGCAGGAGGCAAGAGGGCAAGGACCCTTGTCAGACTGCCTATTTTCTGGTCACTCACTTTTCACTCACAGGCAGTTACGTGTGCTTAAATCTGGCACCAGGAAATTCAATCTGCGGCCTTTTATTTGTAATTTAGCACGCCGCGCCTGGGTGCTTCTTATTTTTGTTAGATCAGATTATGCCAAACTCGGACAAAAGATTCTTCTTAGCTTTTCATGGTGATTTTATCCCCATGACTGAGTATTTATTATAGCTGTTCAGGGTGAAGTAGATGAAGTGGCTGTTTACATCTTCATTTTTGTTGTTTCTCTGTATCTTTAAAGCTCTATCATTATCTAAGTATTTAAATTTTTACATATAAGTATCTACCTATATATCTGTGTATATTTATATGTCTTTAAATATGCCCATATACATGTATGTACCGTATGTATTTTACATATGAATATCTTTAAATATCTGCATACATTTCTAAGTGTACATTTACATATATACACACATATATGTATAAATAAAAAGGTAAATATAAATACAAATATCTCCAAATGACATATGGAACACAGAATGTCTGATCAGGATTTTCAGCAGTTATTTCATTTAATATTCTCCGACTAGATATGATCATTAGCATAGTGGGGGTCAGTAAGACTCCAGAGGTTAAATAACCTGATTCAGATTACAGTTAATTCTGCACAAATTGAGCCCATAGTTTCACAAAAATCAAAGAATGAAATCACAAACAAAAGGAAAAGGTTAGGAGAC
This sequence comes from Hystrix cristata, assembly GCA_004026905.1. NCBI lineage: Eukaryota > Metazoa > Chordata > Mammalia > Rodentia > Hystricidae > Hystrix > Hystrix cristata. Next base: position 11,562 of record PVJO010020979.1, on the reverse strand, counting down.
CTTTTACTAGAAAAAAGGAAAAAGACAAAAAGGCTCCTGGTTACTCCACGAGGGGACTCTGAAAAGTAGAATTTCTACCTGGCCTCTAGGTCCACAACTTTTTAGAGATAAACAGAGTACAGGAATTATCAGTTCTTTTTTTTAATTTCAAATTTTTTAAAATTTTATTTTAATGGTACATTTTAGATGTACATAGTGATAACATTCATCATAAGGGATTTGTACCCGTACATGACATAGCTTGTTGCTTTTTTTCCCATTCCCCTTCCCTCACCCCCTCCTCCCTCCCTATTTACAAAAGATTTGTTTCCATTTTTTCCTTCCATTTATTTCTCTTGTCCCTCTGTTCCCTTCCCCCCCCTCCCTTGTTCCCTTTCCCAATATAATACATTTTAGTCTTTATTTACACTTCAGTTTCTCACACCAGAGAAACTATGAGATATTTAAGCATGTGTGTCCTATTTATTTCACTTAAGAGTATGGTCTCAAGATGCATCCATTTACCTAGGACTATCTCAAGCTTATCATTCCTTATGGCAGAGTAGTACTGCATTGTATAAAAATACCACATTTTCTTTATCCATTCTGCTGTTGATGGGCATTTGGGCTGCTTCTAAGATTTAGCTATTACAAACTGTGCTGCTATAAACATGGGTGTGCATATATTGCTGCGGTATAATGCTTTTAATTCTTTTGGGAAGATACCAAGAAGTGGAATAGCCGGGTAAAATGGAATCTCTAGTCCTAGTTCCCTGAGGAATCTCCACACTGATTTCCATAGCGGTTGCATCAGTCTACATTCTCACCAACAGTGGAGAAGTGTTCCTTTTTCTCCACAGCCCCTCCAGCATTTATTGGCTGATTTGTTAATAATAGCCATTCTTTGTGGAGTGAGGGTTGTTTTAATTTGCATCTCTTGAATGACCAGTGATGGTGAACATTTTTTCAGATGTTTGTTTGCTTTTTCTACTTCTTCATCTGAGAAGTGTCTATTCATTTCTGCTGCCCACTTTTGGATTGGGTCTTTAAATTTGGGGGGTCTGATTTTTTGAGTTCTTTATATATTCAAGATGTTAGTCCTTTGTCAGAGGAATAGCTGGCAAAAATTTTTTCCCACTCTGTGGATTGTCTCTTTGCTCTCTTGGTAGTTTCTTTTGCTGTGCAAAAGCTTTTTAATAAGATCAGGTCCCAGTTGTTGATTCTTTGTGATATTTCCTGGGCAACTGGGGATTTGTTCATACAGTCTTTGCCTACACCTATGTCTTCAAGAGTTCGACCTATTCTATCTTCCAATAGATTTAGTGTTTCTGTTTTAATATTTAGATCTTTGATCCACTTTGATTTTAGCTTAGTGCATGGGGAAAGATATGGGTCTAGTTCTAACCTTTGGCATGTGGAGAGCCAGTTTTTCCAGCACCATTTATTAAAGTGGCTGTCTTTCTTCCAGTGAGGTTGTTTGGCCCCTTTGTCAAAGATAAGGTGACTGAGAGTGTTTGGACCTGTTTCTTCATCTTCTAATCTGTTCCATTGGTCCTGGGGTCTGTTTTTGTGCCAGTACCATGCTGTTTTTATTACAGTAGCTTTGTAGTATAATTTTAGGTCAGGGATTGTGATGGCCCCTGCTTTGCTTTTGTTGCCCAGAATTGCTTTTGCTATTCTAGGTTTCTTTTGGTTCCAAATGAATTTTAGGGTTGTCTTCTCTAATTCTGTGAGGTATGAGATGGGTAATTTAATTGGGATTGCATTAAATCTGTATAGCAGTTTTGGTAGTATGGCCATTTTCACTATATTGGTTCTTCCTACCCAGGAGCAAGGGCTATCTTTCCATTTTCTGATATCTTCTTCAATCTCCTTTTTCAAAGTACTGTAGTTTTTGTTGTATAGATCTTTTACTTCCTTCGTCAGATTGATTCCTAGGTACTTCATGTTTTTGGATGCTATTGTGAAAGGTGTTGTTTCCCTAATTTCTCTCTCGGTGAGTCTGTTGTTTGTGTACAGGAATGCTATTAACTTCTGAGTGTTGACTTTGTATCCAGCTACACTGCTGAATTTGGTTATTAAATCTAGAAGTCTTTTGGTGGAGTTTTTGGGGTCTTCTATATAGAGTATCATGTCATCTGCAAATAATGATAATTTAACTTCTTCTTTTCCTATCCTTATTCCTTTTATTTCTTTCTCTTGTCTAATTGCTCTGGCTAATGTTTCCAGAACTATATTGAATAAGAGTAGTGAGAACAGACACCCTTGTCTTGTTCCAGATTTTAGAGTGAAAGCTTTTACTTTTTGACCATTTAGTATGACGTTGGCAGTTGTTTTGTTATAGATGGCTTTTATCAGATTGAGATAAAGACCGTCTATTCCAATTTACTGCAGGCCTTTTATCATAAATGAGTGTTGGACCTTGTCAAATGCCTTTTCTGCATCTATTGAGATGATCATATGGTTTTTGTCCTTGGCTCTGTTAATATGGTGTATCACATTTATTGATTTGCATATGTTGAACCATCCCTGGATCCCTGGAATGAATCTTACTTGGTCATAATGTATAATCTTCTTGATAACTTGTTGCATTCTGTTTCTGAGTATCTTACTGAGGATTTTTGCATCTGTGCTCATTAATGAGATTGGCCTGTAGTTCTTTACTGCCGCCAATCATTGGTGGCTCTGGATTTAAAATGACTGATTGGAACTCAGGCTCTGTAACCCAGTTACTCAGCTTGTAGGATTTAAAGGAAACTGGAATTTTAAAGAAAAATTGATTTTTTGCATTTTAAATTTCTCAAAATTCAGGAGATTATCAAGGAAAGGTTGCAGCTCCTTTAGTGGGAAGGGGGCTGTGTCCCATGTTGCCTGAGGAAGTTCATCCTTGGTCCAGAGTCCTAGTTCACTGACTATTGTTATTTTAATTCTTATCAGTATTACCAATCATCTAGCCCTATCTCCAGCCCTTCTGTTAGCTAGTTTCCTCATTCATAAGTTAACTAAACTGTTTTTTTACAATAGTGTCAGTGTCTGAGGAAGTTCCTAAATTGAAATAAGGAACATAACCCACTCTACCAATAGAACAGATTTCTGACTATGGCAGACTCCCATGGCAGAAAAAGAATTTTCAAGATCATCGGTAAGAGACATAAAGAGATTTATTACGCAGACATTTAAAGTATGCACTCAAAGAAATACGGTAGGTCCTAAGGAGAGAGAGGCTGGATAAAGTTTGTCCTACCTCAACAGCATCATTTTTATGTAGCCACAATCTAAATCCAAATTTAATTCCAAACTACTGCTTATCTGCTACATTACTATGCTTTCTACTTAACCTAAAAGTGAAAATTTAAAAATACAAAAGGTTTACTTTGAAGAATTGTGAATTTTTATTTTATTTATTTATTTATTTATTTATTTTTTGATGGTGCTGGGGATCGAACTCAGGGCCTTGTGCTTGTGGGGCAAGCACTCTAACCACTGAGCTAAATCCCCAGCCCCCAGAAGTGTGAATTTTTAAAAGTAATTTTTGTTGAAATGAATAATTTGTTTGGCCCCCAATATAGTTTGAGTAGAAGTAGGTAGCAATGTCTGTCTCTGGATTTCTAAAACTAGCTAATAATTAGTATTTATAATTGTTCCATTTTTTCCCAAATAAATTATGATACTTAATGTTTTTTAAATGTTTTATAGAGTTTAGAGAATGCAACTGTTACCAGGTTTAGGGGTGCCAGGTTTGGGGGTGTTTCTGTCCTGAGCAAAGAATTGGTCAAGATAAGCACAAAGAGCAGCAAAGTTTTATTATAGGTAGGAAATGAAACAAGCTCTTCAGAGCAAGTTTGGGCCAAGCAAGTAGGAAAAGAAGTACACCCTACAGCATGAGGGAAGGCCACCATGCAAGACACAGTGGGACTTAAACTCAAGGCAGACTGTCCTTTTTGTATCACCCACTCCTCAGACTGACATCAGATCTAAACCATCCAATCAAAAAATTCTCACAAGAAGTCCACAAACAGGGCTTTGGGAACTGTTCTGTGCATGTGTTCCAGAATTTTATAATTAACAGGTCATGCCTACTTCCTCAGTCAGTTTTGCCACCCTCTAATCTCCTGTCTCATTTCCCCCTAAGAGACATATATCCCCATATTCTTCATGGGGTGCTGAGGGAGTGGAAGCCTCTGTCTTCAATAGCTTCTTCCAGCTGGAAGGGACTGTAGACCCCTCCTACTGGGGAGTATGTGCCCTCCAACTACTTTGGGGTATTACAGCTGATTGGCTGGGTTGAAGAAATAAAACCTGTCAGAAGACAATGAGAAAAAAGTTAGTGACTGTTGAGCTATGTATTCAATGAGGGAAAGAAAGTAACTTTACTATTATGCTGGGGATGTAAAGTTCAAATATGAGGAGCAGGTCAGATTTCCACACTTCTTGTAGAGGACAAAGTATGGCAAAGAAGAAAATCATTGACAGCCTGAGACTCAAAGCCTTAGCAAGTTTACCCACAAAATGGATCTAATTAAAAATGGGAGCCTCAAGATAGGTGCCCATTTAGTCTGTTGTGAATTAGGGTCATTAGTGGCTCTACTTACCTGCACCCAGAGCAGTACTGGAGTCTTGCTGTCTGAAGAGGACCCTCGGGTCTTCCAGAAGTTATCAGGAATTGCTTTCTTCTTAGTCCTGTGGAAATTCTTGTGACCATTTCCCATGTAGAATTTTTATAGCTTGTCAGTGCATCCTCCAAGGAAAGGCCAGAATGATTCCTCAGGAACTGGGAATAAGGTTAGGGTCTCGAGAGACTCTAGAGCTGTCCTTCTTCCCTCTCTGTTGGCCTTTTGATTTCCTAAGGAGACTTTAGACACATCTTTTTGAGATCCCTTGTAATGAAAGACAGTGACTTGTTTTGGAAATGGACTACTTCTAAGAGTTGTAGTGTTTGCTGCTTGTGTTCTGTAGACAGCTGCTTGTAAGTCAGCAAGCTCCTTCTTTCCAGTTTGCTGCATAAGCATATAGTACCATAAAGACATATTTGGAATCTATATAGATTTAACCTGCTTTTTCCTAGTATCAGTGCCCAAGTAAGAGTTATTAGCTCTGTTTTTTGAGCACAGTTCCTTGGGGGAAGTTGTTTGGCCTCAATGACCTGTTGTGACATGACAGTTGCATAACTTGCCTTTTGAAGTCCTTCTTGGACAAAGCTTAAGCTTTGTGTCCTTCTTAGACTGATTCTATCAGTGAATCACACCTCCTCAGGGTCTTGGAGGGGCAGGTCACTGATGTCCTGCCTGCTTGCATAGGTCTGAGAGATCACTTGTTCACAAGAATGGCTAACTTCTGGGCCTGTAGGCATCATAGAGACAGGATTAATAGTTCTTATAACAACCTCAGGGGTGTCTAAGTGCATGTCCTGACACTTGGCAAGCCATTCCCCTGTTAACCACAAGTAACCTTTAGTCTCAAGAATCACTCTGACCTGATGGAGAGTCAAGATTCTACTTTCTGTCCTAAAGTTTAACCTAAGTTTTACAGCTTCTTCTGTTATTATAGATGTGGCTGCTACTGCCCTCAGGCAGGGTGGCCATCCAGCTGCCATACCATCTAACTTTTCGAAAAGTATGTCGCTGGGAAGAGTTCTTATCTTAGACTTTGGGTCAAGACACTCAAAGCAATTCTTCTCTTTCGTGATGTATAGAGGAAGAAGGGTTTTATTAAGTCAGATATTCCATTATATCATGCAGGGATCCACCTGTTGGTTAATTAGGTCAGGGAGACCTAGTATAGTTCCAACAGGTAAAATCCACTTTAGCCTTTGTTGGAATTTGAGAATCGCCTCCAGTTTTCTAGTAAATATCTTCCTAGCAAGGGAATGGGACACTGTGGGACGATTAGAAACTCAAAGTTAAACATTTGGCCTTCAAAGTGACACATCAGAATAAGAGTAAAGAATCTCTAACTAGGGGTCCTCTTGATCCCAACTATAGCTAACAATCTAGAGATGGGGTTTTCAGAGAAGGAAGTCAAAACAGAATGAAGTAATTGAATTGACTCACCCACGATGTCCAACATTACCCTATGTTCCTCATAGGAGATAATATCTGTGGACAGGGGTGTTGTAGTTTCCCTTGGGCCTTTTTAGAACAGGAAATGATGGTTCAGCTGGTCTATCCCCTCTCTGGGAGTTGGGACAGTCAACCCTCCAGGGCATGAGACAGGCACACTGGTCACCTTGTACTCGTTGCTGGGCCTAGGCGATGGCTTGCTGAAATCACATGCCCAGTTTGCAGCCTTCTTGCACTTTAGACAGAAACCTCAGTTGTCCTTGGGCTTTCCCTTAGACAATTTGGGTAAGTTTAAAGCACTATCAATTGTGACAGCTATAATTTTACCCTTTCTCTTTTGACCCTCCTCGAGATCCTCATTGTTGAACACAAAAAAGACCATGTCCAGCAATCGGGTCATAGGTGTCTGGAGTCCCATTTGAAGTTTCTTAATTAAACAGATGAAAGAAACCTATTTCCCCTAGAGAGACAGGTTAAATGCAAGAACATGATCATCAAGATATTTCTCACTTCTTTGGGGGCCAATCTAAATATCACAGTTTCTGTTTTTTTCCTGAGATAAAGGGTCACAAAAGCTTGAACATAAAGAATTTCACTCCACCTATGTTTTAAGTAGAAATGATTTAACTGAAAAATAGTCTCATAATTTAAACTGTACCCATCTCTCACCATTTCCTAGTTCATACTGAACCTAAACTGTATTGAATAGTAAGTAAATTATTCCTTTTATTAAATTGTCCGGGTCAAACCTCTTCCACTGATCAAGGATACCACCTAGTGGCAAAGTTAGTGGAATCTGCAGGGTGTGGTTCATGAGGTTTCCCATGGCAGCTCTTAGGGCCTAGAGAGAGAGACAACTAGGTCTCAGGTCCTTAAGATGGCGCCCCATGCAGAAGACCTGATCCACCTACAAAATGCCCCTTGTGAGACTAAAGTATTTACTAGAAAGATGTCTCTGTCCAAACTTAGGATGACACCAGCATCTTTCATAGAGGCATAGAAGAAAGCCCTACTGAGCCCTACTGAGGGTCTCCATATGGGGCCCATTAATTCCTCATGGAGAGGGGTTGAGCCACTTGATGGCTCTACCTAGTCCTTTGAAAGTCTCATGAGATCAGGGTGGAATCTCCTCAAGTTGAGCCACTTGATGGCTCTACTTATGCAGAGTGGAGCCACTTGAGAAATGCTATCTTTTTCATTTAACCCCGATAGCAAAAACTTTGGTACTTTTTTAAGGCAGTAGAGACAGAAACCTCTTTTTAAGAAAAAAAAAACTTTTAAAATCCTAAGAATGATTCACAATCACTTGAGATAAGCTTTACTGGCTGTTGTTTTGTTCTGCTTAGGCCATCAGGCATATTTTCCTAAATTACTTGCATTTCGTTAAAAGAAACAAGGAAGGGATCTAGCCTAGTTCAAAAGCAAAGTGGGAGGAAGCCTGCATGTTCTCGAAAGTCAGAGGCTTAGCTCCTCTCTACAAGGGTGAGATTTTGCAGTGACCATGAGGTCACTTGAAATCAAACATGGTGGAATCCACATGGCTGAATCATGTGATGAACCAAAATGGAGCTAACTAGAACAAAATAAAGCCCAGAGAAAGCAATTTACTGATGATACCCAGAGATAAAAGGCCATCTAGGGCAAAAGCACAGACAAAACTGAGCACAATAAGGAGTAAACAAGGGCAGGTGGCTATTCAGGCAGGAAACCAAGTTCCCAGCAGCTATTTTTCCCAAAAGAGTGAAAAAGGTGAGCAAAGTATCACAGAGAACAAAAATGCAAGGACAAATGGGAATAATAATAGGCTCTCTAGCTATCTAACGCATACCTGTAGAGTAGCCACAAACAGGAAAAAGAAAGAAAATGAAAGATGAACTTGAAGTGAGGCTGGAGGCCTCCTATGACTGGAACAAAAACACAGAGGCCATGCATCGCCTCCTTCCCCACATGCTGGGAAACACAGGAAACATGTTCCTGGCACCATGAGAAGTCTCCCGGGTTCCCCATCCTAGAGGAGAGAGAGAGGGGAAAAAAGTATGTCCAAAGGGCCTCACTGGTTCTCCTGGCTAGGTAAGCCAAGTACGTTACTGAGTTTTGGGTTGCTGGAGTCTCCTTCTAGAGGTGGTTTCTAGGTTTTTTCTGTCCTGTGCAAAGAATTGGTCAAGACAAACACAAACAGTAGCAAAGTTCTACTAAAGGTAGGAAAATAAACAGGCTCTTCCAAATTTGGGCCAAGTAGGAGAAGAAGTATACCTTACAGTGGGAGGGTGGGCCACCATGCAAGAGAGAACATAGTGGCAAAAAATGTGGACTGTCCTTTTTGTATCACCCACTCTTCAGGCTGATGTCAGGTGTAGGCCATCCTATCGAAAACCTGCTCAGGCTTTCATGAGAGGTCCATAGGCAGGGCTTTGGGAAATGTTCTGCACATGTTTCCCAGGATTTTGTAATTAACAGGCCATGCCTGCTTCCTCAGCTAGCTTTACCACACCCTAACCTCCTGCCTCACAACTATTTGTAACATAAAAAATACTAAGGCTATACTGAGGTTAGATAGAAGAAATGAAGATAGGTTAAAAAGGGATGAATGGTAAAAGCAGAAAATGGGGGCTGAAGAAATTACTTCCCTCCACCCAGGTGAGCTTGGGCCACACCCTAGGGCCATTCTGTACAATCCCAGACCAAACCAAAGCCATGCCTCTCCCACTCATTCATTCAGGCTCTCTCTGTGTCTCTCTGTCTCTCTCTGTCACATGCGTGTACATGCACAGGAGCAGAAAGGCCCTATTGTCTGTGGCATGCTGTTTGCCTTTCTGTCATCCTGGCACCACTTTGCTCATGAACTTCAATAATAAAAGTAACTGCTTTTCTTTCACCATCAGGTGTCTGCTTTGCAGTTCTTTGCTTCCCCTACACAAAAGCTTGGAATCTATCTGTTGAATCCACCATGTGGTAAAACCTGACAAGAGCAGCCTGGAGACATCAGAGAAATCAGAGACCTCACTAGACATCGGAGACTTCACCAGATATCAGCAACTTCCTCCAGGTAGTAAATCTCCCAAGTGAGGTAGCAGTGCCCCATTGCCAGGGCCATCAAGCCTTCTTGGACTCTGTCTCCCAGGGTAATTCTAGGGCAGATTCTGCTGCCAAACAGGCCAAAATAATTCTGACTCAGTGATAGCTCTGTCCATGTTAACATTCCAGGATCATTCCAGGATACTCTACAGAAGAGCTTCAAATGATTCAGAATGCAGGAGGAGTTCAAAAAGGCCAATGGTGGTATGTAGGACCCCAGCTATTCTCATTAAAATGAGTACAGTGGAAAGTAATGAACTCTCTACATGATGCCTTCCACCTAGTGTGAGATGCTATCACTGCTAAGGCATACAGGCTCTTCGTAGGGCCTGGAGTCCACAACATTGTTACCCATGTCTGTAATCCATGTCCCACAGACTCCTCCTCCCCCACTGCCTGAACCAGTACAAAGCTGTGAGTCCTCCTCTGGAGAAGACTGGCAAGTAGACTTTACCCAAATGCCCATGTGTGAAAGGTGCACGCAGCTTTTGGTGTGCACTGATACCTTTACTGGGTGGATAGGGGCCCTCCCTACCAGGTCAGAACAGGCCTTGGAGGTCATGAAAGTCCTGCTTAATTCCTAAGTTTGGGCTGCGTAGGTCTAGCCAGAGTGATAATAGACCCTCAGTCGCCTCCAAAATCACACAGGGAGTTGCCAAGAATTAAGCACCATCTTCATACTGCATGGAGACCTCAAACATCAGGAAAGGTTGAGAGAGCCAATCAAACTCAGGCAAACCCTCGCCAAGCTGTGCCGAGAAATCCACCACTAAGTGGCTAGCTCTCCTTCCAATTGCCTTAACGAAGCTTCGGCCGGCCCCTACATCTAAATTTATTCTCAGCTCACTTGAGATGCTTTATGAGGCCCTTTGTGACATCTGACCTCACAGTCAAACTTCCCAGCTCCTTCTGCATGTGACCCACCTGGGAACTTTGCAACAGGCCCTCCAGAAACTCCTGGGGACTAACAATAATTGTCAGCCCAACAGCCATCCTGGCAATGAGGTCTTGATAAAGACCTGGAAAGAGGACAGACCAGCTCACACCCAAATGGAAAGGCACTTACACAATCCTATTGACACAACCCTTATGCCATTAGGATACAGAGAGTAGATAACTGAATTTACCTCATTAGGGTAATACCCAAGCTCCCTGAGACACCAAAAAAAATGAATAAGAGGGACCATAAACTTCATGCACATACAAAGCAGTGGGTGACCTCAAACATCCTTTCAGAAAAGAAAACACCAACCAATCTGTTGCACCAGATAAGTAAGTCTGCTCTCTTGTTTGCTACATTTGAGCCCTCGTCTCAAGTTATAACGTGACCTCTTTTGGCTTTTTTCTGTTTCTTCTGGGGTCTTCCTGGATGATTGAAAAATGGCCTCTAATAGAGATAATAAACTATGACTACTTAATGCAAAACCTTAAAACTAATCACATCTTCTTCCTATCAACAGCTATTTAAGAAATTGACACACAGCCTATCTAAACTTACCCGGAAGACTGCTGTCCTTCAAAACCAGACAGATTCTCTAGCAGTAGTGGTCATATAACATCATAGAGGACCAGCTCTCCTAACCACAAAAGCAGAGAGGTTATGTTTGTCTCTAAAAGAAGAATGTGGTTTTTATTTTAATCAGTCTAAAATAGTAAAAGATACAGCACAGAAGCTGGCTGACCACGGTTCTGACATCGCAGGAAACTATTTGAGGCAGGGATGTACTTGGAATTGGGGAACTTGAGCGTGGTCTCTATTAATGCTCCTTGTAGTCTTATTATTGAGATTTTTATATATTTAATGTCTTCGCTACATTCGTATCTTCTTATTTGACAGCCATCAAGCTACAGGTGGTGGCACAAGCCCAAGGTCAAAGCCAACCTCCACATTCATGGCTCATTGAGAAACCCCCCACAGGAAGAACTCCATTCCCTTGACTCACAGATCACACAGTTCCTTGGTCCCCGGGTGGGTACAGCCAGTGCCCCTACTCAGCAGGAAGGAGTCATGGAAAGCAGGCTTCCCTCCTTCGGTACCCCCTAAAGATTTCAGGGACCAGGTCTCTTCAAAGAGTAGAGGACAGTAAAACATGGGGGGCTGAGAAAATCACTCCTCTCCACCCACTTGAGCTCGGTGCCACCCTAAGAGCATTCTATATAACCCCAGACCAAAGCACAAGCCTTGCCCACGCTTTCATTCACATGCCCCCGAGTTTGAAAGCCTGATTTGTCTGTGTAGTGTGCTGTGTAGCTTTCCTGCGGTCCCCGCATCATTTCTCTGCTTGTAATCTTCAGCAGTCATGAGTGTGCACTTTGCAGTTCTTTGCTTGCTACACACAAGAGTCTGGAATCTATCTGTTGGATCTACCACATAGTAACACTAGGAAAACCATAATTTTAAAAGTGAAAACTGCAGCTGCAGATACAAGCCCAGTTTTTAAAATGATTT
>PVJO010020978.1:0-30919 GCA_004026905.1 Hystrix cristata | reverse complement strand
ACTATTCTCTTGATTGCTGTTGCTTCCTGGTTCAAAATAAAACTGTTTTGTGGCACCAAAAGTGGTCTCTGCCTGTGTCTGTAGATTTGTCATCATTGTGTTTTCATATTTATGATTTTCACAAGGACGTCAAGGTCCACTGGTTTTCCATACTATTTGGTGACCACAGTTCATTTTCTATAACATCTGAAACTGTCTCATATCTACCACTCCCCTTCCCTTTACAATACAGTTCTTTCACAAGATTAAACGTATTCCACAAGGAATTTTAAAATACAATAAAAGAAAACCGATTAAGGAGTGGAAGCCTAGAGCAAGGATCACTTGATGTCAATACTTACAGGTGGGGTGGAGGAGGGGAGAGCAATAACTACAGGCAGAGTGGTGCTCATTCAGCATGCTCTGGAGCAATCCCAGCAGCTGCTCCATAACTCCATGCCCGACCCCATCCCGCAATCCACAGGACCTGACCCTTGCATCTTAGACGTGCAAGCCCTTTTGATCTAGGGCAGTGCTGCGCAGATGCGTTCCATGGGGCCTCAGCATCAGGACTGCTGCCAGCCTGTTCGGAATGCCAGTTCTGCCTCCCTCCGGGCCTGCTGATCAGAAGCTCCGTAGGTAGAACCAAGCAATCTAAGTGCGAACAAGCACTGTGGGAGAGTCTGATAGTAGGGATAGTTTGTGAGGTGTTGCTTCGTAGAGCTTTTCCCAACCTCACAGCCCACATAAAAAGGCAATTACAGCTTGAAATGTGTTTTCAAAGCAACATGCGTTAGAGACAGTGTGATGTCATGCAGGGATCCTCCACTTGACTTCGCATCAAAATTACTTTTCTATGCCTGCTGATTCTCTTATCCCACCCTGAAAGATCAGGGAGGAGAAAGTTGAGAGTATGATCCAGCAGCCTATACTTTTTTTTTTTCTTAAAATGAGTCTAAAGAGCAGTCAAGATTAGCAGCCAAGGCTGGGCACTTGAAGGGGGAAGATAGTGAATTTAGTTTGCGAGCTGTGGAGTCTCTGTGGCAACTACTCCAGTGTGGATATAGAGGGAAAGCAGCCATAGAGCATATGTAAATAGATGGCTGTGACTGTGTTCTAATAAAACGTTATTTACAAGAACGGGCACTGGACTGGGCTCGGCTTCCAGGCTCTATTTCACTGACCCCTGCTAAGGTAGAAATTGAACTAGACTGGTGGTGTTCCATAACTCCTTGGTCACCGTGACTCAGCTGTGTCCTTTCATGCTTCAGCGAGCTCTAAAAGTCCTTTCCAACATTGAACTACATCCATTCTGTCAAATCGTGGAACTTGGGGAGAGTTAGTTATGGAGTGCTTAAAATGGGACTACTCGATGGGTGTTAGAAGATTTGCTCATTCAGCAGTCTAGGTTGGAGTGTGCCAGGCTTTATCTCCTTCATAATTTTAACTCAAATCAGTCCCTCTCACAAGTGACAGTTATGTAAAGTATATTCTTTTTGATAAGTGTTTTGAAGTACATTTAATTTGAACTTTTGAAACTGAACAGACACCACTATAATTAATCACCTTTTAAAGTTAGCTTGAAAAGCACGTCACACACTGCACAGGGTGGCCCACATCTCATATTTTTTTAATATAGAAGTAAAATATGCTAAAGAAGGTAGCTGCTTATGAGTACAAGAGGAGCACAAAAAAGGGAGACATGTGGAACTTGCAAAATCCCTTTCCCTTGAGTATCATTCTCTGTAAAATGCACATTTAAGAGTGTAAAATAAAAATGGGATTGAGAAAAACCCTTCTTGTAGTTGTTCTGTCTTAGTGCAGACAGCTTATGAAAAGGAATTCAGGTCTCCCTTTGGGTCCTTTTCAATCATGTCCTCCCAAGAGAATTATTAAAGCATGATTAAATAGGAAGCATTGCAATTAATGAGTAAATATGTCATGGCCAAAAACCACTTACCAATGAAGGAAAATGACTTAATGAACATTGGTTCTCTTGCGTAGTCTATTTATTCTCAAAGCTCAATTTCCATTATGGTCATTAAAAGCTGTTCGGTTTCACTAAAGCATTTCGAACAATAATGCTGATCTTCCCCTTCACTAATCTTATTCTCCCTCCAACTTCTGCCTTCCCACAAGTCCTCTGCTCTGTCCAGAGTCTCAAAAGGCCGTTCACACCTGTTGCTTCGGATTCTGCACCTCCCATTGTACCTCCCCATATCTCAGTGGGAGTTCAGTGTTTCATTCACCGAATAGTGCTCACTAAGATTAAAAATGGTGCCCACATCAATAAAGCCCAAACTGTTTTAGATATTTGATTCACTTCCTCTTGACATGCAGCAGATTTTTTTTAGAAACTGACCACTTAGTTCTTTTTAATTCTTCCCTAGGCAGTGCTACCCGCAGCATCACTTCGGTGACAATCTCATGCAAAAGCCTCCCAAATTTAAATCTCCATGTCGAATTTCTCCACTGACTTTAATCTTACACATTGATTTAATTGGCAATCATTTTTGGTTGTCTAAAGGGCCCACAAGTTCAGAGTATCCAAGATTGTACTCATGATTCTCCCACCACCTTCTTCCTAGCCCAAAAACTACATGAACCAAAAGCTGAAGGCTTGCAATCTTTCTCCCTGCCGTCTCCAATCCATCACCAAGATTCAATGACTTTATCTCTTAAATATCCCTTTAATTTACTTACTCCTCTCTACCTCTGCATACAACCTCCGAGTCTGAGATTTCACATCTCTTATCACTACAGCTGAAATAACCTGTAATCCACATCACATTTTCCCCTTCAATTTATCCCCCAGAGCAGCCAAAGTAATTTCTAAATTGGATCATATCACATGCACCCCAATATATTCTTTCCACCATTCTCCTCCTCACTCCGGACCTCCCATCCCACCACCAGTGACCACCCTCCCACAGCCACCGCCAAAGTTTATCACCTACTTTCTAGGACACTTTTCCACAGTATGTATCAGTCTCTCTGTGGGTTGTGCCTGCTTATATAATCAGCATCATGTTGGGCAAGTCTCCCCTTACTCCCTAAACATTGCTCACATTGGGTATTATACCTGTGCTCTGGTTGGACCACCCTCCCCTCACCTTTGGAACTACCATTAACATTCCAGCTTGCCTCTCAACCTTCAATTATCAAGGAGTGTTTCCCTGATCTCCCTGCCTAAACCAAATCCCCCTGATACTTATTCATAAAGGAATCTGTGCCTCCCTACACGTTAGTCTGTTTGGATTAGCATTTCTTGTGCAAGTTTTGTTCCTCACTTCCGCTCACCTCCCTCTGCTCCTCCAGCAGACTGTAATATCTCTGAAGTCGGAGCCTGGGCTGGCTTCTTGCCCTACTTTCCCAGTAGTGCCACTCACTTCCCCGGAAACCAGACTCCTTGTTCTGCGCTGCAGCACCACAGAGTCCCAGCCTCCTTTACTTCTTCTCAGTGGCTACCACAGATTCTTTGGCCTTGAACTCCTTCTGACTTGGTCTCTGACATAAACTTGGACTTCTCAGGTGGCATCAGCACTCTGCTTGGACTTCCACTCAATACCTGTGTTGCTTGCTTGCTCAACATCTCAGGTCGCAAACTCAGTATTCCTGCTTGGATACTGTACATGGGCTGATTTCTCTGTTTTCTTTATCACTTCAGAGCTTATTTCCCCATCCCTGGGTCTGTTTTCTTTCAGTCTTTTAAATGAACTGATCACACTCACATTTCCCAAAGATACTGTGACTCAAGAAAAATTCCAGGCTCATCTATCCTGCACTATATGCAATCTACAAGGCCCTCACTCTAGAAAAAAGGGGTTGGGGATTTAGCTCAGTGGTAGAGTGTTTACCTAGCAAGCACAAGGCCCTGAGTTCGATCCCCAGTATCCCCCAAAAAAGATACTCTCTTGAAATGGTGAGGACATAGATGAGTTTAAAAGTAACGATATAACAAAAGATACAGTGTGGAAACACCAGTGAAAACAAAGCTGGGGTGACCATATTAAGAGCAGACAAATTAGACTTCTGAACAAGGAACTTTCTAGAAATAAAGAGGGACGCCACATAATAAATGGGTCGATTCTCCAAGAAAACCCACCAAACTTGTGTGCATCTTAAAACAGATCTTCAGAGTTTACGAAGCAAAAATGATAGCTTTGAGAGGAAAGGTAGATAAATCCACAGTCATGGTTGGAGAATTCAACATTCTTCATTCAGTAATCAATTAAGCAAGTAGACAGAAAATGAGCAAGAAGTGACTAACATTTCCACTTAATTTAATTAACATTATAGACCACTCCACCTGGTAACTTCAGAATAGGCATTCTTTTCAAGTGCTATTTGAATATTTAGCAAGATTAACTGTATTTTGGGTCATAGAACAAACTTTGATATTAAAATCTTGAAATAATAAAAAATATCCTCCTGGATGACAATAGAATAAAATTAGGAATCAATAATGTAAAGATACATTCGAACCTCCAAATACTTGCAAATTCATATCAAAGACCATTTCTAGATAACTCTTTGGTAATAGAGGAAGTCAAATCATAAATTATAATACTTTTTAAACTGAACAATAAAATATATAACATATGAAAATATTCAGAACGCAGTTTACCGATGCTCAGAGAAATTTATACCATTAAATGCTTAATTATAAAAATAGAATGTCTCAAGTCAATTATCTAATCTTTCCCTTGCAGAGATTAGAAAAAAGACCAAATTTAAAACAAAGCAAGCAGCAGAAAGAAAATGGTAAAGGTAAAAAGCAGAAATCAATGAAATTCAAAAACATAGGAAATCAGTGTTGCCAAAATCTGGAGTTGTAAGATATCATTATAACTGATAAACTTCTACAGAGTAAGACAGAAAGGAAAGAAAACAAAAGTAAAACAAAAACAGAAATAAAGAAGAAACATCTCTATAGCCTACCGATATTAAAAGGAAAAGATGACAATATTACGAATTTGACAACTCAGATGAAACGGACAAATTTATAGAATGATTCAAATTGACAAATTCAGTAAGAGCTAGATATCATGAAACTCTTCTATCTAATAAAGAAATACATAAGCCACAAGAGTCAGTAATCCAACAACTACACAAGAGCCATGAAAACATGCTTACTCAATAACCTATGGGTCAAGGTTTATAGCCAGTTTATTCATAACTACACACAGAGAATGGAAACATCACAAGAGTCTACTGGGCCAACGGATAAGCAAATTTTTGAACATCCATACAATGGGGCACCACTTGACAATAAAAAGGAATGTGCTATTTACACATGTCTGAACTCAAACACATTATGCTGAGTGAACTCTGTCTTCTCAGATCCTATTTATATGTCATTCTAGAAAAGGCAAAACTATACAGACACAGAATGAATCATTGCTTGCCTAGGGCTTCAAGCGGAGAGGGCTTAACTACAAAAGGGCCTATGAGAACTTCTCGAGGTGATAGAAATGTTCTATATCATCATCGTGGTGGTACTTAGACAACCATATGCAGCTGTCAAAAACCGAACTGTGTTGTGAGAAAGGTGAGGATTACTGTATATAAAGTATTTTATACAGTATGGTTACTGTATTTTAACAATTTGGGGTTAAAAAATAGAACTAAAATAAATGTTACTCTCAAGCAAAATATTCAGCATTTTTGTCAGAAATAACAGAAAATTTAACCATAGATTTAGAAGATTTTTTATAAAGAGGGAACTGTTTCACTCAGCAACAAAAAGTAAGATTATTTAAAAGAAAAATTATAATTTCCTAGTAAAACATGAATTACCAAAATTGGCTAAGAATCGAAAACCTAAAAAGGTAAAACATTAATTATAGATGATACTGGAAAAATAATTAATAGTCTATCTTTACACAGCATCAGGTCGTCCTAGTTTTATAACTGAATTCCATCAAACACAAAAAATAGATACTTGTTGTATACTTCAATCATTTCAGAGCAAACAAAATATTAAAACTTCTCCAATGAACTATATAAATGTGGTATAAGCTTTATTCTATAGCCTACTAAAGATAGAACAAAAAAAATCTCTATAGTAACTCCAACATTCACAAACTAAGCCTGGCATTTTTAAATAAATAAGCACCACCACCAGAGAAAGTTAAATTCAGGTATGGAAGGATGTTCCAAGAGTAGGAAACCTATCAATGTGGTTACTCTTTTTAAAAAGGAAAGGAAAAAATATAAAATTATCAATGAATTCTTCAAAAGAAATCTGATAAATTTCAGCAGCCACTCATAATAAAATTTTTAGTTAAATAGGAATAAAAGAAATGATTTAGAGAAAATAAATCCTATTTCTGTAGGCCAACAGCAAACACAATTTTAAGTGAAGCAATTCCAAAATAGTCTTTGTAAAATCAGGAAGAAAACGAGGAATGCCCAGTCTCAGCGGCCCATTCAACACTGTGCTGTAAGTTATTGTCAATGAAACAAATGGAACAGTCTGAAGAAGTAATGAAAAACAAGGCTAGAAATTATTTTTATGGGCGGGAATAACTAGATAAAATGATTTAAAAGTTCATGTAGAAAATTAAATTTCTAAGAAGAGTCAATAATTAATAATAATAAAGAGACCAGAGAGGGAGAGAAAGAACTTGCCATGTGGTATACCAAAATATGCTACAAAGAACCCATCATTAAAAAAGTAAAACAGTGTAGCAGGAATAGGCAAATAGAACCCGCCAAATAGTTTTACTGTTTGTTTGCTGGCTTGCTTGCTTGTCTGCTTGTTTTTGTAGTTCTGGGCCTTTGCAGCCAGTTACATCCCTAGTCTTTCTTACTTTTTTTTTTTTTTTAAATTTGAGACGGTGTCTTGCTAAGTCAATAAATTGTTCAGGCGTGAACTTGCAAGCCTCCTCAGTCTTCCTGAGTGCTGGAATTACAGGTCCGTAAAATCACTTTTAATAATGTAAAAGAAACTTTGGGGGATGTTTGTTTAAATAAGAGGCAGAGGACAGTTTCCTAAGCAAGAAAAGTAAGATATGTTTGACTACTTATAAAGCAAAAACTATATCTATTTGTTGGGGAGTCCCCACGAAGTGATTAAAAGATGCCCAAAGTCCATTCACCGCTGCATTTACAGCATCTGCCACTGAGCATGGCTTCCATTGCACTTGGTACATATTTGTAGAATGTAGAAAAGATAACACAGTATAAATGAGCAAAGAAGAAGTTAGAATGGATATATACTTCAAAAAGAAAACAATCCAAAGGTGAATACATATTTGAAAATGTTCTGCTTGTCCAGTTGTTACAAAGTTGAAGCAATAAGCCGTGCACTTCGCCATCCAACTGACTGACTGAAATTGAAAGGGAAAACAACATCCAGCACACTAGGGAAGTCTGATCAGGTGCAATACTTTGAGAAAGTAATCTGCTGCCATTTGTTAAATTGCAAGATGCATAAAACTTGCTTACCTACTCCTTAGAAGCATAGTCTATAGGACAGAAATTGGCTAAATTTTTCCATAAAGGGTAAAATAGTAAATATTTCAGACACTGAGGGACATATATGGTCTCTGCCATATATTTTTCTTTTTTTCTAAACAAACTTAAAAATTAAAAAAAAAATTATTGGCTCTCGCACAGTACAAAAACAGGCAGCAGACCAGATTTGGTCCACAGGCCACAGTGTCTCAATTCCTGTTGAAAAATAAAGTACCACTTCCTAAGGCTGCATGTGCAAAAAGATCTCAATTACAGTGGAGAAAAATGGGAAACAACCTGAATATAAATCAACTTATGGAATATTGAATACATTGTCCTTTATCCATACTACAAAATATTTATGCAGCTTTTAAAAGTCATAAAAATAAGCTACAGGTATTATCAGTGGTGTGATGCCGTGAGCGAAATACAAACATTAATGACCAACAGTCCTCTAGATGGTGTGGCAGACAGGCCTTGCTCTACACAAGAATCACCTGAATGCTGTTTTAGACAGACTCCAAGATGGTCCCATGACGTCTGCCTCCTGGTGTGCCAGCCTCTGTATAATCCTCTCTCCTTGAGTATGAGCAGGATCTGTGAATTGCTTCTAACCAACAGAATATGGAAAAAGGTGACAGGATCCTACTCTTGTGGCTACATTATGATACATCTATATAAAGGTCCATTTACTAGTACAGCTTTCATTGCTGGCTTTAAAGAAGTAAGTTGCCATATTTTGAGAGCCATGACAGCAAACTCTGGGTGGCCTCTAGAACCTGAAGGCAGCATCCAGCCAACAGAAGCAAGAAACTGGCATTTCTAGAGCCACAACAAAATAATTTTACTGTTTGCAACCCAAGAACACTTGCATACAGTTTCTCCCCCAGTTGAGTCTCAGATGAGACTGTAGCCTGGCTGACACCTTGATGGAATCCTTGAGAAACCTTGAGCAGAAGACCCAAGCAAACCATGCTCAAATTCCTGATGCATAAAAGATGTGAGATAATAATATGCAAAACTATACTATAGAACAAGTTGACCTAATGAGCGCTTACAGAATTTTTTATCCAGGAGGTGCATAATATACTCTCATCTAAACAGCACATCAAACATTCTCCAGGAGAGACCATGTGTTAGGCCACAGAAGTCTTAACTAATTCAAAAAAATTAAAATTATAAAATACATCTTCTTTGATCACAATGGGTTAAAGCCAGATATCAATAACAAAAGGAACTTTAGATATTGTACCAATACATGGAAATTAAATAACATTCTATTGAACGATCAATGGATCAATGAAGAAATCAGAAAGAAAGTTCAAAAGTTTCTTGAAAATGAAAACACAAGAGCGGGAGAGTGGAAGGGAGGGGTGGGAAAGAAGAGGGGGAAAACAACATGTATCATGTACAGGTACAAATTAACTACGATGAATTTGATCACTATGTGTACAATGTACCAATACATGTTCTTGGAGATAAAATTAAAAAAAAAGAAAATGAAAACACAACATAGCAAAACATGTGGGAGGTACAGCAAAAAATAAACAACCTAACAATACAACTCAAGGAACTAGAAAAGCAAGAACTAACCAATCCCAAAGGAAAGAAACAACAAGGATCAAAGCAGAAATGAATGAAGTAGAGGCTAAAAAGATACAAAAGATCAATAAAATGAAGAGTTATTTTTTAAAGACAAATCAACAAAACTTTAGACTAACCAAGACCCAAATAAATAAAATCAAAGGTGAAAATGGACATTACAGTTGATGCCACAGAAATAATAAGTTTCACTAAGGACTACTATGACAATTATGTGCCCACGAATTGGAAAACCTAGGAGAAATGAGTCAATTTCTGGACACATATAACCCACCAAAGTTGAACCACGAGGACATAGAAAACTTGAACACACCAATAACAAACAAGTTTGAATCAGTAATTAAAGTCACCCAACAAAGAAAAGCCTGGAATCACATAGCTTCACTATTGAATTTTGCCAAATGCTTAACAAAAACTAATGCCAAATCTTCTCAAGACATTCCAAAGAACTAAAAGGGAGGAACCCTTCCAAACTCATTCATCAAGGTCAGTGTTACCATGACACAAAAACTAGACAAGGACACAGCAATAACAACAAAAAAGAAAACTGCAGACCAGTATCCCTGATGAATAATAGTTGCAAAAATTCTCAAACCAAACTAGCAAATGAAATCCAACAACACATCAAAATGATAACACGTCATAATCAAGGGAAATTTATCCTAGGGATGCAATGATGCTTCAACATATACAAATCAATAAACAAAATACAATCACATCAACGAAATGAATAAAGATCACAGAATCATTTCAACAGATACAGAAAAAGCATTTGGTAAAACTCAATAGCCCTTCACAATAAAAACTCTCAAAAATTAGATCTGGAGAGAATGTACCACAACACAGTAAAGGTTATAAATGACAAATGCATAGCCAACATCATAGTAAACAGGGGAAAGCTGAAGGCATTTCCTCTTAAACCAGGAGCAAAACAAATCTACTCACTTTTACCAGTCTTACCCAATATAGTATTGGAAGTCTTAGCCAGAGCAATAAGGCAAGAGAAAGAAAGAGCATCCAGGTAGGAAAGGAGAAGTTCAAAGCAGTTCTCTTTGTTGATGGTGTGATTTCATGCATAGAAAAACCTAAAGGTTCCACCAAAAATCTCTTAAAATTGACCAAAACATTTAGTAAGGCTGAAGGATACAAAATCAACATACCAGAATCAGTAGCGTTTTTATACACAATGAAATTGCTGAGAAATACAGAAAGCCATTCCATTCACAATAGCCTCAGGTGAATGAATGAGTGAGTAAAGAAAATGTGCTGCGTATACACAGTGAAATATTATTCAGCCATGAAAAGAATGAAATCCTGTCATTTGCAGCAATATGGATGGAACTAGAGGACGTTATGGTAAGTGAAATAACTCAGGCATAGAAAGGCAAATATTTTGTTGTTGTTGTTGTTGTTTTCCACTTATATGTGGAAGCAAGAAAGTTGATTTCATAGAAGTAGAAAATGGAATAGTGGTTACCAGAGCCTGGGAAGAGTGTGGAGGAGAGGGGGAATGGATGGAGAACAGGTAACAGGTGCCAGGGTACAGTTGGGTAGTATGAATACCCAACTAATGTTCCCTAGCATGGTAGGATATCTACGGCTGACCACAATTAATTGAATATTTCAAAATAGCTAGTAGAGAGAATTTAAATGCTCCCAATACAAAGAAATGATACATTTCTGACGTGATAGATATGCTGATTATTCCGGTCTGATAATTTCACATTGTACATGTTTTGAATTGTCACAGTGCACCCCATAAATATGTGCAATGACTATGTGTCAATTAAAACAGTTAAAAGTAAAAAATATATATATTTTATGGGCCTGAGAAGCTGTTACTCAGTGGCAGAACACTTGCCTGGCACATGTGAGGTCCGGGGTTCAATTCTTGGGAAAATAAACCAAAAAAAAAGTCCACTTTTACAGATTCCTCAACACTGCAAATAATAATGATAGTCATAGAAATGTATTTTAAAAAACAAAAAAGAAAGGAAAAATCAGGTTCAGTTATAAGTTTTCACCTAGAGTGGTAGAATGTACTCCAGTGAGGAATGTTTTCTAAAACATAGACGATAAATGTATTTAAATAAGATAACAATCCTGTATATTTTTGTTTTCATTTTATTGCTTTTCTGCCTAAGCGATATTAGGTTTTATCAACTCTCTGAATAAAACATGATTTGCTCTCATTCCCATTTTCTCTTACTTTCTTTTTTTTTTTTTAACCAAGAACATGTATTGGTACATTGTCCATATATTGATCACATTTAACATGTTTGTTTTGTACCTGTACATGGTGTCCCTTGGTTCTCCCCCCCACCCTCCCCTCCCTTCTGTTCCCTCCATCCCTATTTACAGCAGGTTTATTTACAATTCTCCATGATTTCCCTTTCCCCTTTCTTTCCGTTTTTTCTCTTCCTGCTTTTCCCCCTTCCCTCTTTCTGGTACTCCTCTCCTTTGTATATTATCTTCCTTTTATATGATATCTGTTACACTACTTTGTCCTTATTTTCTCTTACTTTCAAAGACTAAGAGGGGCTGGGGATTTGGCTCAGGGGCAAAGTCCTGAGTTCCATCCCCAGCACCAAAAACAAACAAACAAACAAACAAATGAGAATAAGAGAGAAGAAAGGGTGCTGTGCAAAAATAGCGTCTGCTTTCAGGAAGGTTGGAGTGGGTTGGGCCAAGCGCCGTCAGCTTCGCAGCCTTTCCGTGGCCCACTGGTTTTGGAATCTGTAGCCCGCACCCAATAAATAAGTGGATGTAGAGGACGACAAAGAATATCCTCCGTTTGAGTCTCCCCATCAGGCACTGGGGGAGTCCACCCTGGAGAGGCCAGGTTGAGAAGCAGCAAGAGACTCCGACGCGAGTAAGCGTGCAGCTGTCAGCTTGGAAGGGTGCACCGCTCCAAGCTCCCGACCCGGAGCCCGGGAATCAGTGGTGGTGGAGAAAGAAGGGGGGTGGCCAAATCCCAGCATCTGTTATCAGTTGCCTCCTGCTCCCGTGGTGCATTCCAGACCTGGCACCAGGACGTCCTGAAATGGAGACGTTGCTGGGGGGGGGGGGGGGTGTTTGAAATCTTCAGATGACTGACTGACTGGAAGCAGAAGTGCCAGGGCATGACCCCTCAACCCCAAAGTTCACCGGGGCCAAGCAGCCTGCTGAGGCCGAAGCCTTGATCCCATCGGGAAGGCACTCCTCCTTAAGCAATTCCTCTGGATTTGGGGGCTCCGAAGCTAAGGTCGCCTGCTCCCTCCTGGGCTCCATTTCTAGGCCCTGAAATCCATGTATTTTGAAAATTTCCAAGCCAATCAATCTTTCTTGATGGGCTTTGTCCGAGTGAGGCTAACATTTGCTCACTGAAGGGTGGGCATACAATGTCCTGGCAAGTAGCAGCAGGGAATCGTCCCAAGCGCAGAGGACAGCCAAGAGAGAAACGCCACAGCTGAATAGCCACCAAGCCGGGCTCTAGCCTCTGTGTGAAGAACTTCAGAGCACCCCCACTCCAGCCTTTCAAAGGCAGCCTGTCCCTCGGGAGGGCTTCGCCCTTATGACCAGGAAGTCCGCAGGGACAGCTCCGACTGAAGGAAAAACAGCACAGCTCAGGACAGCATCGGAGACACAAATGTGACCAATTTCCCTTAATGCCGTCAGACACAGCCGTCAAAAACACCCCCAAAGTGGAAGGGCCGGCTCGTTGTTGAGGAAAAATTCCACTGCGGGGAGACTGAAATCATGACACCTTTACAGCTCGGAGAGGAAATGAGATGACTGAGTGTTAAAATGCCCCGGTGAATTGGGGGGAAACGAGGAAGTTGTTCATTCTTGCTAATTACAGTTCGGGTGTCAAGTTTTCATTTTCAATTTAGGCAGGATATTGTGGACGTTGTTTGCTTATGTGTTTAGGGGCTAGTGAAATTGCCAAGTACAGTCTTCTACCTTTGTGGACACGCAGGACAGGAAAGCCAGTATCTGTTGAGCACATTTTATGAAAATACTTTTTCTTCCTCACTTCACTGGTTCTGGGGACGAAGTCTTCTGGTGACCCTTTTCTCCAGCTGTCTCTGCTCTACGACAGGTTTTCTCACCTCAGCAGGGCCGGATGACTCCTTGTGGTGGGGCCTGTCCTAGGCATGGCGCAAGGTTTAGCAGTGTCTCTGAGCTCCGCCCACTAGATCCCAGGAAGGGTGAGGAAGAGGAAGGCAGGGACGTGGGTACAACGAGCGCCCCAGCTTCTCCCGAGGTCTGTGGGCCACCAATAAGCTGATGTTTGAGAGAGCTGTTTCTCACATGTGTGCAATTTAGTGAAAGGGATCTTTTGCTTGTAATATTTTTAAATTATTAATGCAAAAAGAGAGAGAGATTGAGGTCACAGTGTATATTTAAAAACACTTAAACGGAGCTTACTTAAGTTGTCAAAATATTTCTTTGCACTGCAAAAATGGATTATGTCTGGATTTTCTGGCAGCACAGGAAATACTGGCATGCCCGGCATACCCACCTTTCAAATTAGACCTTGAGGTAAGACGACCTCTGGTCACAGCCACTTCTACCACAGAGCTGTGAGGAGCACCCTATTTGAAGACAGTTACTGTTGTTGTTAAAGGCAACACTTGCTATCAGGGTGAAGTCCCTCTTCTCGCGGGTCACCTGAGAGAATAATTAAGGTTTTGCTAATGGCTAGAGGTATATCCTTCATAGAATGTTGGTAGCTCCAAACTATAGCTCTCATGTCTTCCCTTTCATTTCTTTTTTCCTTCCTTACACAGCTCAGAAGAATCACAAATTATTGCCTTCCTCTGAGAGATTTTGTTTGCATTAGTACCTAAGCTCCCTGAGGCTAAGAATTGTGCACAATTACTACTTTTTAATATCTCTGATGCCTAACACAGTTCCGAGTTTGTAATATGCCTTCAATGATTGTTTACTTAAAAAGGAAGGAAGAAAGGGCAGGAGGGAAGGTGGGAGGAGCAAAGAAATAGAAAGTAGTGGGGAGAGAGGAAGAAGATAAGAGGAAAGCAAAACTTAAAAGCATAAGGGGAGGGAGGTCGGTATTCCATTTGTATTTTGCACCTTTAAGATTTATTCCAAGCGGGCTGGGGATTTAGCTCAAGTGGTAGAATT
Source organism: Hystrix cristata (assembly GCA_004026905.1). NCBI lineage: Eukaryota > Metazoa > Chordata > Mammalia > Rodentia > Hystricidae > Hystrix > Hystrix cristata. The sequence continues at coordinate 16,750 of PVJO010020978.1, read as the reverse complement.
CTTGCCTGGCAAGCACAAGGTGCCAAGTTTGATCCCCAGCACCAGAAAAAAAAGATTTGTTCCAAGCTCTAAAGCATTCATACAATTAAAGGTTAGCCTGGCCCATTGTCATTTGTTACCATATTACCCTGAGATTAGCAGCTCCTCTGACATCCAGCATTTCATGCAGAGCAACAACAACAAAATCAATGTACTGATTCAGGTGATCCAAGAGATTCAGATGAATGAAAACTGACATCAAGAGAAAATAATCGACAGTATAACAAGTCAAAAGCTGCTCCGCTTATCAAATGATATGCATTCTCATTAACTTATTATTAAAAAAAGAGAAAAAAGATTTCCACTTTGGAGCCATAAAAGATACACAGACTTAGCATAAAAAAGCAGACTTGAAAGTCCTCAAATTCATCTTACTGCCTTCAAACAAAGCCAAAAATTTATTTTTTCTTTTCTACAGATTTTCGAAGGTACCTCACTACTTCTTGAAACCTCTTCATTATATTCACATCAGTTGTTCAACTCTAAAATTTAGTCCATTTTCTCCAGCCTGGTAATGTATGTTTTTTGAAGAAAAATCTGAAACATGTCAAAGAGCACAAAGGAAACAGCAAAGTAAAATAAATGCCTATCGTGTTCCAGGAATCATTTAATCAATGAAATTTTTCATTTCTGAAAAATCTCATTTCTGCACCACATTACTACATGAATCATTCTGGCTTTACACACTGATTCAAGACCTAATTCTTTATTTGCCATTAATGAGAAGTGCTATATATTTTTGAAGTGTGTTTAAAAGTCTTATTTTAGGACGTGGGCCAAAAGGCAAGGCTCTCCAACTTATTAACCTGCTCCATAAACTTTAAGCCATTCTTTCACGGGAGAAAAACATACCTGGGAATAGAGTTACTATTTCAATTCTTTCCTGCTAACTATTTCAAGACTGGTTTATCCCTGTTTCATCTGAGTGAAAATTACTTGAGAACGTTTCCTCCCTTGTGCAATAAGGGATGTAACAATTTAATTCTGGTTAAGAAATCCCATTGTTTCTATTGGTCAGATAAACCAGAAGCTAAACAAAAATTAAGAACCAAATAAAATCTGTCATAATGGTGTAGGAAGCCCGATGCGGGTGCTGCCACTCGTCACAGGAACCTGGCCTCAACCCTGCTAACTCCAAAGGAGTTTCCTCAGCCTCTGTCACAAGGAGGAAGGAGCTCTGGCCCTTGTATTGTTCATCCCATACCGTCCCCCAAGCATTTTCTTTCCGGAAAGGAAATGAACATGTTGGGTTCAGTTCGTACGGATTCCATTTGTTTTTTCACTTCTTTAGCTGGAAATTGGCCTTAGCCTCAAAATCATTGCTTCTCCCACTTCTCTGCTCAGGGGCTGGTGTCTGGACCACTCGGGAGGTGACATTGTCAGCTTCCAGGGGCCCCGTGGTCAGGGCTTCCTACTCTGCTCATGGAAGTCTGCTCCTGGGCCAGGAGGGGGCTGCTTTCCCGGGCCCGGGGCTGGGTCCATGCCCACATTTTAATGACAGGCTGGAGCCAACCGCATGTGCTTGTTGGGAAAGCTGTGTTCTTGCTCGGGGCTTTTTACTCATAAAAAGCCTGCGCAGGCATTGTTCCCAGGCTGTTTCCGCCTTGACCTTGGGATTCTGCGTTAAATTGTCCGCACGTTATTATCAATGGTCAAAATATTCTGCCAACACATTAGATCTCACCAGTGTGGTCTGTTCTTGTGCAGAATCAATGAAAGACTGGGGATCTGTTTTGAGGACCTTGTATCCCCAGAGCATGGGAAGCACGTGTAGATATGAATGTCAACAGTCAGTCATTGACAAACATCTGAAATGTAGGAAAATCTTGTTAATCTAGTATTGCTTATCCCGAGTAGCATGTAATTCAAAGCAACTGCTGCTCCTCTACTCTGTGATTCTTTAATGAAAATATCAAATAACGCAAACTAATGATGGGACATTCATTTTTCCAGGTCCTTGGCATTTCAAATTTTCAAGAAGTGTCTTTCATTTTACTTTCTTTATTAAGTAACATATTATTTTCTTATCTCTACCACTCAAATTTGGCCTAAGATGTTTTATCATTGGAGCTGCAAATGCATTAGTGTTTTGATCAGAAAGCTGAGTCTCACATTGTCCCAAAAAATCGTTAACATCAGTTGGAAATCTAAGTGTGGATTAGTGATTTTATGTGGATTTTTTTGAGGTTTTTTTTTTTTTTTTTTTTTTTTGGTGCTGGGGATCGAACTCAGGGCATTGTGCTGGCAAGGCAAACACTCTAACCACTGAGCTAAATTCCCAGCCCCAGTGACTTTATGTTTAAAAAGAATTTTCGTCCAATTTTTAAAAATAGTATATGTTTATTTCGGAAAGTTTTGAAACTAATGAATAACACAAAGGAAAGCCAAAAAAAAAATGTCCATGATCACATATGAAGAGAAAGGACTATTTTATTTACTACAAGGCTGTGAAGATGTCAATCCAGACAGAGATGGGGAGAGGGAGGGAGAGAAGGATAGAGGGAGAGAGAGAGGGCTCTACATGATCTGCTCTTTTCACTTATCAAAAATTTGATACCTCTTTTATACTGATCTGGATTTAGAGTAGAGAATTCACTGCTGTTGCGGCTGCCAGCATTATAATGAACCCTTTTTCACAAAGCAGAATTCACGATGAATTAGATGCGGCTCACATCCCAGTTTCTGAAGTAAAGAGAAATTCACTACAAGGTGGTTTCACCTAGGAGGTGAAAATACAGGCTGAGCTTCAAGGACAATTTTATATGCTCAAATGCTACAATGGGCAGGTTGAATTAAATAAAACACCGGTTGTCTACTAGTGGTGATTCTGTCTCCTTCGGGGACACTGGCAATATCTAGAGACATTTTTGATTTTCATAACTGGTGGAAAGGAGAGCTACCAAACTCTAGTGGGTAGAGGGCAAGGCTGCACTAATCATCCTATAATGCCTAGAACAGCCCCACTATGAAACATGAATTGGACCCAAATACCAATAGCACTGAAGTTGAGGAAGGCAGAGTTAAAGTGACCTCATCTGTGTTCATGAAATCACAATCTAAGAGGATGCACTGGTGCAAGGAGAACAAGAGATCACAAATTACCTGCACTTTGGGTAAATTTGGGGGTGGACACATTCTGACAGTATAGCATGATGTTTAAAAGCACTGGTGTGAAGACGAAATGGGTGTCAAAGGGTTTAGCTGCTGTCACATTGAAAGTAGCTGGATAAATGGTCACTGTTACCATCATTACCTAAACCTAGTAACATTTGAACCTTGATTTCCAAACTATGATGCACAGATGAGATTTCCTATAGTCATGAATAAGTCAATAAAGGGCTCTCAGTGAAAATAGAATCATGTCTTTAAGAGTTCATTTGAGTTCTAAACAAGAGCAATGCATCATGTGGATGGAAGTCTCTTATGGTTACCTGCATTCTGTAATCACAGCATAATCAAACGGTCTAAGAAACTCTTCAAGTTATAGGTTGTTTTTCCGGATGCTAAGCACCTTCTAACAGCAAATGCTAAATGAATTTGTGGTAAATGTTGTAATGATATTCTATTGAACAGTTTTCCAGCCAAGTAAATCTTTGCCTTTAGAATTCTAGACAGTTATCATCTGGCCATCCTTCCCAGCATTAACTAATCACCAGTGAAAAATACAAATGTCATTCACAAATCATATCAAAGACAAGAACAGCTGGAATCAAATTCAAGAGACTGCATCATTTTATCATCTTGACATTAATCATTCTACATGGATACAACAGACAATCTGCAACAAAGAATAATTTATGCTGCAATATAAACGTTAACCATTTAGGGTTGGAAGACTCTCTTCCTACCGCCTTCCCCCAATCCAGAATACCCCTAGAGACTCAAGTCCAAGGATTACATGAAAATGTTTTATGAAATGTTATTTATATATCAGCCATGAAAGCTGGAGAAAATTCCCAATATACACAAGGCTGAGTTATCTGACAGTTGAGGTTAGGGATCAGCAAACTACAGCCCACAGACCAAATCCAGTTCACTGCCTATTTTTCTAAGGCCTGTGAACACAAGATATTTTATACACTCTTAAGTCACTGGAAAAGGATCAAAAGAGTGCTATTTGGTAACATGTGAAAGTTATATGTAATTCAAATTTCAGTTTCCATAAAGAAACCTTCATTGGAACACAGCCATGCTTATTTGCCTACATATTGTTAATGGCTACTTCCTGGCTACAAGGCATAACCTGATCTAGGGACCAAAGGATGTAAGATTGTATTTTTTCCTATGCAATAATTACAAACTCTGCTGAACATCTGCTGAGATTTCCCTGCTTTATTATCGTACCCCAATCCGATGGCACACCAGTGTCTCAGTGGGCAATTAGCTCTCCCCTGTTGTCAGTGGTCGTGGTGGGAAAGTAATTCCCAACACCCTTAGCCAATATATCTGCTGCTTCCACCCTAGCATCCTTTGACCTGCACCTTTGACTTCAAGGGGAGCTCTCTACAATGAATTCTCCATGAATGAATTCAGTAAATGTCTCTGGTGCACTTTCTATTGTCCAGGCATTATGCTAGGCTCTGCACAAGCTAGACAACGTCTTAGCACCCACAGAATGTATCAGTCTAGTATAGATTACGAACAACCAAATAAATGACAAGCAACATCAGGTCGTGTTAACAATTACAAAGAGAATAAGACTGGTGAAATAAATTCTTGTTGTTTAAACCACCCAGTCTCTGGTATTGTTATAACAACCTAAACTGGCTGAGACACACTCAAACATCTATCACCCCCCCCATCTGACTAGCAAGTTAAAGTTGCATCTCTTGTAATTTAATCATAGGAGTGACTTCCTGTCACCTTTGTCATATAATATTGGTTAGAAGCATGTCACTGGGGTAACACACATTCAAGAAGAGATTACATAGGAACCAAATATCAGAAAGCAAAGATCTTTAGGAGCTGTGTTAGAGACATCCCTCCACACAAAGTAAGGTAAAATAGTTCTAATAAATATAAATTCCCCTGTCTCCCTTTGTGATGAAGTGATTGCCTTCGTATTGAGGAATGAGAAAAGAGCTACTGCAAACAAGCATTGGAGGGAGTACTATAAAAAAATAGGGTTTCAGGGAAAGGATGTGGCTGCCACACTGCACATCTTTCTTGTTCAGATGAACAAAATCTTCCTCAATGATAGTTTTGAAGTCGAATGCTAACTTCTCCATGCTTCTCCCCTGCCCCTTTCTGCAAAACCTCTCATAAGACAAGCAAAATAGTAAGGCTCCTATCAAACCCAAGTCACAGTCAAAATGTATCATCATCTGCAGATACATTAGTCTATGTATTTTTCATAATAAAGCAAGTGAATACTTCTAAATCACTAATAAAAGAATAAGCAAATCTTGTGCATCTCCTGCTTTAGGACCAAAGGCAGAATATCTGAGGCATCTTACATCATTCCTTTGTCCATGACTTCAACAATTGACCTTTTTTAGTTAATTTTTTTTTAGTTACTGGTGTTAAAAAAGTTTAACTAAGCTATCCCATGGGTGAGAGACAGAGACTTCAGTGAGCATCCTCTAAATCATCTAGGGATGCCGCGAAGCCATTGTGTAGAACCAGAATTTGTGAGACCAGCTGTGCCCAGGAACTGCAAACAGTGAGATGCTAAGCTAACGTTCCAGTATCTTCCCATGAAGCTGGTGAGGACACCTGATCCATGAGACAGATAGATCCAGAGTCACTCTGGTTGAAGCGTGCGTATGTGCACTGGACTCCACCTGCCCACAGGTGGGCACTGAGTTGTTCCTTGGGGTGGACTTGGAGACCTCCGGGCTATGTAAGTGGAAGGCCTTCCTCAATTGTCTTTGTGTGTCTTTTATCTCAAGATAAATTTGTTCTGCTTACTTGCTCTCTGACAGCCTGGTAGGCCAGTGTTCGATAAGTCAGTGTGCGTCAGAAGTTCCATTTGTTGAAAGGTATCTTGGAAGATGTTAGATGTTTTAGAGCTAAGAGTTGGTTCCTTTCTGAATCTTGACCAAAAGGAATAGGATCAAGCATCTCCCCTGTTTCTTATCCTCTAAGTGGGTTGAGCTGGGAGACGGATGAGGTGTAGAAAGAAGTGCTTGCAGGAAGATCCCGAAGGATTCCATTCAAAATCACTCCTGACCCAGCCTTAGAAAAGTAAGTCTCTACTTTCTTAAAAGAGACACTTTGGGAACCAAAAAAAGAGAGTGAGTTTAAAATTTTAAGAAACTGTGGGAATATATCATGTTTGGATTTTTACAATCATGTGTCAGAGTGCCTTAACTGGTTCAGATTATTTCTTCTCTTTGAACTCATTTTGTTACTTTCAAAATTTTGAAATTTCTGAAGACTTCATATAATTGTATTTTGATTCTGTGGCTAAAACTTAAACCATTTGGGCAACGAATTCAGAGAATCTTTGCTTAAAATATTTCCTTGTTTAGCACACATTTTCTCTGTATTAATTATGATGACTATATTTCTTGATAATGTCAAATTAAACATTATCCAACATAAGTACTTTCCCAAAGAAAGGACCTTTTCTAGCTAAGTTTAACTCAAACATTTGTCTGCTTTTTTCAGTTAATGATATTGACATTTTACTATATTAGTTCATTAGAGCATGAAACTTCCTGTCTCGTTTTTGAAAAGCTATTTTAGTACTTCATATGAAAGTAACTCTATACCACAGGGACATGAAGAGTGCAATGAAACAGTCAACTACTCAGTGAGAAGGAAACCACTGCAAGCTCCTAATCATTATTTTAAGTGGAGCACATTTTAGACCTTTAACCACATAGAAGCAATCCGTACCTTTTACTACAATACCTCTAAACAGAAGCGTGGTGAAAATAGGTTCTTTTTCCTGTTTTGATTTACTTGAGAAAGTTTGCTCTCTCCATAGTTCTGGGGGCAGGGGAGGTGTGTTAATTCTTCTAAAGGCACAGTTATCTAACTGTTGCACATTCTGTTTTTCTAAAGACGGCACCACAACTATACTGTTTTTATCCACATGCTCTTCTTAAAATGTTTTAGGGTCTTCTCTGCTCTAAGATGGGAGTCTGTATTCTTTCATCTTCAGTCTCGCTGGGCTGTGATCACAGTGATTTCCAAGCCCAGTTATTTGGAGGATGATCACATTTGAAACCCAGACACCATGCTGTGAGGAAGCCCAAGCAACCTCAGACAGACACCATACATGACATTCTGGTCCCAGCCAGAATCAGTTGCCAGATGTATGAGTTGAGTAAACCTTCAGATGATTCCCGCTCCAGATGTTGAAGTCCTCTTCAAAGTCATTGAATTTTCTAGACATCGTGGAGCAGAAACCAGCTAACCTTCTGTGCCTTTTTTTTTTTTTAGCCTTCTGTGCTCTTTCTAAAACCCTGGCCCACACAACTGTGACTATAATAAAATGATGGCTTTATAGCACTAAGTTTGGGGTGGTTTGTTAGGCAGCAAAAGTAACAGAACAGTGATTTTCCACTGGGCTGTCAATTCAGTGACACGATTGTGTTGTTCTTTGAGTCTTCAAATATCTGTTGATCATCTACGATATCCCAGCCACTGTGTGGGTACCATGGATGAGAAAACACAAGAGCTAGTTTCTGCAGTGCAGGAGTTTATAGTTTAGTCAAGACAGACTGCTCGGAAACCAGTTAGATCAAGAAATTTTTAAAGAATGGATTTTAAGTAACACGATGAATTCGCAGGGCTCAGACAAGAGTTTCAGCAGAGCCTGTCCAGAACACAGTCCTTTCTATTGTTGTTCCCAGCTCCACCACAAACCACAAAGGGACCTCTGGCACATGAAAGTGCACATTATCTGAATGCTCCGGAAAGGGCCACCTCCCTAGACAACTCCTGGGGCTGTGAGTGAACCCAGCACCACTGTCCATTCTGTTCTTCGAAAGATAAAGGCTACTGGGAAGAATCGGGCTTGGGACATATGGGCAGGAAATTCTCAGGTTTCAAATACAAGGGGCATGATCCAGAAAGGGGCTCCACATCCACATAGCCCAAAAGAATCCTGGGCTTCAGATTTGTGGACAAAGGAGGAAGCTTAGAGCACACAGTCTAGAACAAGGGATGACCCCACAGTCTAGGAGAAGTACACACAAATGGCCTTCACACTGAGCCACTTGGAAAAAGCACTACAGACTAGATGATACTTGTACTGAATCTTGAAAGACAATGTTTGTGTGAAAGTGTGATTGCTGGGATTTGGGTATTGGTATTATTAAGGTTATCTGCAGACAAACAACCAGATGGACTAAATATTTTTATTTTATTTTGGTTTTGGTACAATGTAGGAGTCACAGTTAAAAACACAAGTCATCATCAAAACTGCAAACACAAATCACCATCACAAGTGCAATTGTGAACCTGACATCTCCTCAGGGTCTCCACTACCTCTATATGTACAACTTTATGAAGGATAGCTCGCTTCTCTGAGTTTGGAAAAAGAGCTTCTGAGCCTTGCACCAGGTGTGCAAATCTGTAAGCAAACAGACTCAAAACTCTTCAGAAGAAAATATCACATGAAGGGATTGAAAAACCATCAATTTCTCAGAAGGATTAGCACCATCAAATCTAATCAAATCAGAGTTTAGACAGTATTTACTTCCTTTCAAGTTAAGGAGTAATGTCTGTACACTATGTCAAGGGTCAGCAAATGCTTCTGTAAAGGGTCGAAGAGAAATCTTTTGCAATTTGTTGGTTATATGATCTCTGTCCCAACTACTTGATGCTGCTATTATAGTACAAAAACAATCATAGACAATATGTAAACAAATAGATGTAGTGTTGCAATAAAATTTTATTTATAATTACAAGCAGAGGGCCAGATTTGGCCTAAGGAGTATAGTTTGCCAACTCCTGTTCTGTGTTAAGAAATAATATATTGGATTATTCTACTCTGCTAAGCAGTGAAAAATTTCAGTCATTAAATTAAAAATAAAACTAAGCTATATGTCTGTAATCTTGGCTAGAACATCTAGAATGTTCTATAAATAACCAGCAATATTAATGGACACTCTTGCCTTTTTTGTGAGGTGGTTTGTTTTCAAGTGAAAGAAAACATCCATCATCATTAGTTGTAACACAGGTCTTATGAGTCTGTGCTCACTGAGTATAAGCATAAAGGAAAAATATAAAAGCAACATAAAACGGAAACATTTCTAAAAATAAAAAGCTATCTTTATTTCTGAGAATCATTCTCTTCTAAATGTCTCTTTTCCTAAATCCATTTCTGTTTTAACAGTAAAAAATACTGAGACTGTATACATCACATATTTTATAAAAATATTTATGTGCAAGATATATAAAGTCACAAACCTCAAGACGGTCACAATCTAATAGGTGAAATAAAATAAGAATGAAAACTACTGTAAAACCAAGCGAGACAAGCAATCATAGAACTCATCTTTTCATCCACTAGGTCCAACCCCTTCCCTGTGCTTGACTTGCTTTTTTACATCCCTGAACAGGACCTCTTGATTCTTTGCAGACGTGCTAACGTGCAGAAACCCTGCTTACTCAGGGAAACGCAGTTCTTGGCAGGGAAACCAGGCACTGGTAGGCAACAACCCACTGCTAATGTCAAAGTCACGTAAGAGGGAGTCAGGATGGTGGTGACAGAGGATTTACGTTGTTAATGGTCTGTGCCTGGCATGCCTGACCTGGCTCAAGGAAAGCAAAACCTAATCCAGATCCTCTCACAATTGGGTTTGAGACTGCTGAGACAGTCATGGTCCTGTTCGGGGCTAGTCCAGAAACCTTTGAGGAAAGAGCACATAGTGTCAGCTGCACGTGCAAGATGAGGAAAGAAGGCTGAGCTGGCAATAGGCACAATGACTTGCGATCCCTGCCAGTTTCAGGCCAGTAAGTTTAGTTGGTTCTCAAGTCCCCTTGTGTGGCTGCTCGGAAGGATTAGCAATTTGTCTGAAGAAGGTTCCTGTTTAGGATGGCTCTTGAAATATCTAAAATGGGAGACAAATTCTGAGTATAACTTAACCTATGCACGGACTAGGAAGCAACCACATTTCATATCACTTAAGGTTACATCTGCTCTGCCAATGGAAACTTCCACTCTATTCTCATTGTCATAGTGCTGTTTTGACTTGTGTGATTAAGAGCTGCTTATTTAATTCCTCTGTGCTTAAAAATGGGGGGAAATCGAGTGCTACTCACCTTGCAGTGTTGCTAGGAGGATTAATGAGCTCATGTCTATAATGTGCTGAGGTGGGCAGGTTATTTTTGTCCTTGCTTTTGGTCATACTAGGGTTTTAATTCAAGGCCTTTGCACTGAGCTACATCCTCAGCCCTTTTTATTGTTATGTTTTAATGTGAGAAAGAGTCTCACTAAGTCACTAAGTTGCCCAGGCTGAGCTTAAATGCAATCCTCCTGCCTCAACCTCCCAGAATGCCAGGTATGTGTCACCATGCCCAGTAGACAGTTGTTTTTGTTACCCACACTTCAGCTATCTTTCTCCGTGCCTATACTGTGAATTTTCATATGACGCTATACCAGTTACCCACCGCTGCATGAGAAAGTGACATGCACTTAACAGCATAAAACAGCATGCATTTATTATTGCAGTTTCTTTGAAAGTCTGAACACAACTTAGCTGGATTCACTACTTTGTGGTCGGTCACATGTGCGCAATCAAGTGACCAGCCAAAGCTAGGGTTTCATCTGAAATCTTCACTACAGGAAAATTCACTTCCAAGCTCAATGACACAGTTATTGCCCGATTCAGTTCCTTGAGGGTGGTTCAACCAGGGGTTTCCATTCCTTAGTGATTATTAGCCGAAGGCTGTCCTCAGTTCCTGGCCACATGGGCCCCTCCAACACGGCAGACTGTTTCATCAAGGTGTACCAGCCAAGAAGGCAACAGAGAGAGCATCTACTAGTAAAATGGAAGTCACTTTCTTATCTAACCCAATTATGAAAATGATATGCCATCACCTTTGCTGCATTCCATCGGTTGGAAGAGAATCATTCGATTCGGCCTACAGTCAAGGGGATGGGCTTTCCCAAAAACATAAATACTAAGAGGTAAGGATCATCTGGGGCCATCTCAGAAACTGCTCACTACAGAGACCATCTCTTCTGCACTCCTGCCCCACAAGCTTTTGGGTACCCAGGAGCAGCATATAAGATTAGGTCTCAGCCAATCAGAATACCAGCTTCCCCAGGCTTTGTGATTGGTAATTAGATCCAGGACAGGCACAAACTCATCCAGTATCAATACAATTCTGAAAAAGCACCCCTTTCTCTCCCCCTTGGCTTGAACTTAAGAGGGTGCAAAATCTGGTCCTGTTGCCACCATCTTGCTATCGCATGAAATTCCATCTTGCTATTACACGAAATTTGAGATGGAACTAACTCAAAGTAGATGGAGCCAAGAGATAACAGGTGAGAAGAGGACGAGGCAAAAGGATCGCTGGGGAGCTAAATAATTCAATATGGCGAGAAACATTCATTTCATGTTGATGAGGCCAGAGGATTTATCTACCACAGTGCACTTCTCCATCCCAGACTTTTTAAAAGCTGAGCTGAACACAAAAGGCCCTTTACTTTTGATTTATAAAAAAGCATTAAATCTCCTGTTTAACAAATAAAAAAGCAACGTACATTACTTGGCCAAGGTAGATATAGCCTAAGATACTTTAATTTCTAAAAATAAAGTTACAGAGAATCCTCTGAGGTGTTTTCCCAGTTGATATTTAGAATGGAGGATTTAAACATAATCAACATCCATGAAATGCAAGCTCTCCCTTTTTTTCTGCATGCTTTTTTGACCAAAAGTGTTTCATAGACTGAACTCTCTAATGAGGAAATATTTATATGACATACCAAAGCAGATGTGAGTCTCATTTTATGAAATCTAAACCCAGATGGTCTTTTCTTTCCATTGTCTTATGTAATTTATATGAAAGCGGAACATGAAAAAAAACTCAAATGTAATTTCTTTTCCACCATTTATGCTTAATGGCCCTGTAATCACTTTCATGGCCTCAGTTTCTCTGCTGAGTCTCCAGAGGGTCTGCGGATTAGTTCATGTCACAGAGGCGCTTTGCAGCAATTGGAAATGCCCAGCAAGAGTGGAAATATCTGCTATCACGAAACATGCATTTCCAATTTAGGGTATCCCACCATGTGTCCTCTGCAGAGTCCAAAACACTCTTCTAATTTGAATCAGCCTAGAGAGTATAAACTAAAAGAGACTGGAAGAGGGGAAAAAATAAAATAAAAAAAGACTGACCCTGAACTCAACTTCTCTAAATGAGTTTTCTTAAGGAACGCTCTATTTTGTTTGGTCATCTGTGGGGGAAATGGAAAAGAGGATTGAAGGATGAAAGAGAGGAGAACACAAAAGGGCTCTCAGAGGTGTCTAGGAATTTCTTTTTGCTCAGGGATTCCTGGAATATGATGGAGAGAAGGTTTAATTTTTCCACTTGGCTTAGTGACAGTTTCTGCCACCTTCCCAGACATTACCTTGACAACCAATTCATGCTATGTTCTTGAGGATTCATTAGCCAGCTCAGAACAGAATAATAACACCCGTTTAGTTATCCTCTATTTAAAATTGTATTTGTAAATGTTGGCTTCGTACACTCCAAAGGGCATTTGGCGCTCCACTGATTGCATTAAATCGTACTGTGTAATGTAGTGTATTTCCCAGCACCTCATAACTTGACAGTATTCATATATTCACAGGGTAAAGATACCTGAGATTCTCTTTGAAATTAAAAATGATTTTCAACTCACTTCTTGAATCAATTCCCCACATTGCCAACATGGCTGAGTGATCAAGTACGCAAGGGAAGCCTGAATTCAGGATGAATTTATTCCACTAGACAGTGACCAGCTACCTGGAGAATGCTGGGACCCTAAATGACTGTAGGTGGGTGCAAGTAGAGAGATCTGGGAACCTAAAAGGAAAGTCGCATCAGGCCCCAGGCACCTTGGGTCTTAATATTTCCGCAAGTCAGGTAGAGCTGATATTTGGATGTGTCCCCGAGCACAACATTCTCAGTGTATTTAACTCACAGCACTTATGTTTTCTTCTGTTGCTTCTAAAACTAAATAAAATGCTTTTTCACATTCGTAGGCAGCAGCTAAGAGGCAACAAGAGAGTTAAAAAAATTTACACACCATTAAACTTTGAGTCCCTCATAGCACTGTGAGCTTTTATGACAGATGCTGGAAATATGTGCAGCCCGAATGTGCTGCAGGATTGGGTCAAGTCCTCCATTGTTTTGCTCTTTTTTGAGTTTATTTTTTTAGGACACAGACCTTAAAATGTCTTGTACTTTCCGATCACCAAGTCTGTCCTGACAGCACCTTCATGTCCCTGACAGCATCCTGTCAGCAAACATAAGTCAGTAGAAGCCATTTCTACCTAGCAGGTCCTGTGACCCCATCCAGACCAGAGCGCCAGCAGGCTGCCTTCTCTTTCCCCAGTTTAGAGACACTCCCATTGGACCTGACTGTGAATGCAGAGTCCCAAGGAAAATTTATGTGAATGAGGATTATGAAATCAAAACTGTTCAATATACCCAGTGTGTGACGGCTTTTCCTGCAGGTTCACAGTGGACCGGGCCCAGGTCTCCAGGGAGCTGTGAAAGGAAATGAAAAGCACAAGATGCATCAGGGGTTGCTGGGTGGACCCTTTTTTGCTTTGTAAACTTCACTGAATTTAGAAGCAAAATCTTCATATCCTCGGCAAGCTGTCCATCCGAACGTTCAGAAGTCCCTGGTCGACTGTGATTTAGCTCTATACCACCAACACGCCACTTTCTATACAGAGTCGGCAGCCATCGTGTCCTGCATTTGTCATAGAGATGTCCTGAAGTTGCCCCAGCAGCCATTGTGTCCCCTGCCTGTCATTAGGAAGAATCTTACCTCGTCTTCCAATTGAAGAAGAAACAAGGACATTTGGCGGAGGGATGATTTATATCTCATAGGCAGCTTCACATATTTTTAGAGTTATATCAGTGACTAAAACCACACAGTAAATACCTCCAGATTCAGAGTACTCTTAATTTTTTTTAAAACACAAACATTCAAACCTAAGAAATGTTTTTGTAATTTCCATAAAACACAATTGATTTTAATAACTAAATTACCCCCAAAGAAAGTCTTAATGAGTACCACAGCTCCCCCTAAATGGAAAGACTATCATTTTGAATTTTAAACATAAAGGTATATTATTTAATCATTTTTTTTTTTTTTGTGGTGCTGGGGATCGAACTCAGGCCCTTGTGCTTACAAGGCAAGCACTCTAATCACTGAGCTAAATCCCCAGCCCTTAATCATTTTTCATGTTAATCATTTTCCTCACATGTTTCAGCAGCCAGCCATTTCCATAGCAAATGCATTTGAGTAGCAAAACCACATTTTCCCCGTTAGAAATTTTGTTTTAAACAAAGCCTCGCCCATAAAAGGAAAGATAAGCATCTAATTGGAGAACCCTGAGAGTTTCGAGTTAGGGTTTTTATCTTGCAGCTTATTGCCTCCTTTGGCTGAAAATGTCTGGATGTCTGCACACAAAAGCAGACTGCTCTCTACTTGTCATGTTTTCAACTTTAATCTCTGCTATAAAAATTGCATTGTTGGCCCTTGAAAAGCTTCTATTGTCAAAAGGGAATATCGTAACCTTTCCCGCTTATAGGCCAGGTGTCCTGCAGTAAAGAGCCGTGGTGAAAGAGCGGCGTGTCGCCTCTGTGGTTATGCCTTGGTGATGTCGCTGAGCTGCAGTCAAGATGCTAAGGACCTTGGGTTACAGACTGGCCAGGCCAGCCACACCATCTCATACAATGGAACTGGGGGGAGGGGGGCATGCACAGAGGCATTGCTAGGAGACTTGGGAAATACAATAAGCTTGATCTCTCATGTGGGAAAATCCATGGTGTTTAATAGCTTCATAAAGTGGTGTGCTTTTGTCTGTGTGTATAAAGTCCCCTGTAAATTCTTACATTACCACCATTATAAAATGCAGCAACGGAAACGTTGAGCTGTGCTATTTGATCCCCAGTGGCAAAGGTTAGGAAGAACCAAAATTCATAATGACTTCCAAGAAAATACTATTAGGGTGTAATTTAAGAAGGCTTTGCAACCGTAATTTTCAGCATGATGCAGAACGTGCTTTCGTGACATACACACCCCCACCACACTAGTAATGCTTCACAAGGAAAATTGACAAGAGCAAAAAAGATGAAAGTTCAGTAGGGAAAGGAAGAGTGTGATCATTTGCACCAATTGGCTGTGCCACATGAATTCAAGAAAGGACTACATGCCAGCAAGCACAAGGCCCCGAGTTCAATGCCCAGCACCAAAAAAAAAAAAAAAGGAAGGAAAAGAAAAGACTACATGTTCTTAAATACAACTCTAGATAAAGCAGAAGGCTCCATCTGCCATCCTGAATGGACACTGCTTTCTGCATAACTGTAATTTTTATGTGTACCTAGCTTGTGAAATGAGGCTGAGACAAGCATTTCTATTTAATTGTCATGGCTATTGTTTATACAGTGGGCACTTATCTTGATAGGGAGTCCTGCTAGTCACTTACATGAAAGAGGCAATAGGGTTTTCCCCTGGTATGGCCCCAAATCCATAGGTGTATATCATTTCACTGGATAGTGGGAATAATCAGTGAGGCAGTCAGCACAAAAGCTCAAAAGCATACTGGCATGATAAAACTAATAGGGGAATTCTCTGCTACCCATTCATTGAGACAGTGGCATGTTGGGATTATTTGGCCCTCCAACTTAATACACAATCAGCCTAAATATATCTATTTTATGCCAAATAAAATACTATAATATATACTTAACAGTGAGTAAAAATAGTCAAAATATTTCATAAATTAAAAAAAAAATTTTATTAGATAATCTAGAATTGGAGTTCACAAACTTCGTCAAGGACCAGATTAAGTATTTCGGACGGTCTCTGTTCAACAACTCAATGCAGCGATTGCAGCACAAAAGCTGCCACAGCCAATGCATAATCGAATAGTGAGGTTGTGTTTCAATAAAACTTTATTTACACAAACAGGCCACAAACTGAATCAGCCTGAGTTGGCCATGGTTTGCTAACTCCTGCTTGAAAACAGCCCTGTGCAGAAATATAATGTGAGCTGCATGGTAAGTGTTAAACTTCCTATCATGTACAGGTTCAAATCCCCTATGATGAATGTTATCACTATGCACATCTAAAAGGCACCATTAAAATAAAATTTTAAAGAAATTCCTAGCAGCCACCTTAAAAATATTAAAAAGAAATAGGTAAAACTCATTTTGATAATATATCTTATTTAATCCAACATATCAAAATATTACCACTTGAACACATAATAAAGAAATTAATAAACATTTTTACACTTTATTTGTACTATGCTTTTGGAATCCAGTGTGTATTTTTATTTTTTTTTTGTAATGAACTTTCCTTTTTATCAATTTATTTATTTTTTTTTAATTTTAAACCAAGAACATGTATTGGTACATTCTACATACAATGGTCACATTCATTATATTAATTCTGTACCTATACATGATGTATCTTGGTTCTCCCCCCTCTCCCCCCCTGCACCCTCCCTCCCTATTTACAGCAGGTTCATTCATCATTTTCCATATTTTCCCTTTCCCCTCTTTTTCCCCTGTTGCCTTTCTGCTT
>PVJO010020977.1:0-30963 GCA_004026905.1 Hystrix cristata | reverse complement strand
CTTCTATCCCCAGAACTCACTACTCTGTTTCAACCTAGAGTACTCTATCACTCCGTAAACAAAGTTGACCTCTGTCCCTGGAGGTTCTGCATCCACAGATCAGCCAACCTGGAACTGAAAATATTCCTGAAAATTGTACTTGCACTGAACATGCACAGACTTTTCTTGACATTCCCCAAGCAATACAGTTAACCACTGACATAGCGTTTACACTGTGTTAGGCATTATATGTAATCTCAGCTGATTTAAAGTATATGGGAGGGCATTCAGAGGTTATACACAACCACTTTCTATAAAGGACTTGAGCATCCACGGATATGTACAGCTGAGCACGGGTCTCGGAGTTGATCCCCCACCCATACTGACGACTGCATTAAACGAATAAGCAAGAGACCGACCAAACGGAATGTTGGCACAAAGCCAAACTTCCCTCTAGGTCAACTGCATCTGTAATGAAGAGTGTGCCATGTTGGGAAGGTGAAGAATGTGCAGAGATTTTTGGGGATTCTGGAATTGGGTCTTCTCCGTATAGTAGCAAATCCCCCAAGACATTTCTCTGTCCATGGCAGAGTGGGAGTGGATCCCGACTGTGTCCACAATGTGATGTGACCTCAGACTTTAAGTACAGGTTCTAGGAGGTGGCCCGGGACCTGCCTTAGCTTCCCAGACCACTCTTTGCCATACATAGTTGATCGGGTTCTTTTCCGAGCAATGGCCTGGAGGAGACGCTCTGGAGAGCAGGAGCTATTCTGGAGAGCAGGAGCTACTCTGGAGAGCAGGAGCCTGGAAGCATTAGATTAAAGGTGGGGGAAGAACTAGGTTCACTTCCCCTGCAGATAAGAGGGCTGAAGAGGGACTAGACAGTAGGAGAGGGGGGGCTCTTGCAACTCTAACCAACAATCTGAAGAGATTTTGTGCAGAAGAGGACTTGAACTTGAGTTACAGCAATCCAGTGAACAAAGCCAGTGGCCTTGTCTGGCAGCCACGGAGAGATGCTGTGTCAGAGCTACAGCGACATGAACTGTACGTCTGTACGGCATAATTGTTAATGATCACCTCCACGTGTTCAAAACCTAGCCCCTCCATTCCTAAACACCATGCCTTGGCTTCCTGGACTACGTGCACGTAATGTTGATGATAACGACAGCTCACCAGGCAGCTCTAAGAATGAAACAGAGTAATGATCACTTAGCAAGGTGCCTGTTTATGGTCTGCACTCTAAATACTACTCAATAAGAACACTGACGATATCCACATAGCCCAGCAGTCCAGTGATACAAGAGAAAGTGGCAAGTGTCTTGTCCATGGAGACATTCAAGCTCAGGCTAGCTGACCACAGACACAGATAATCTCACTTTTTTTTTTTTTTTTTAGTACAGTAGTGGGGAATGGACTCAGGGCCTTTGCACTGAGCGACATTCCCAGCCCATTTTCAAAAATTTTGAGATTGGAAAAGTGTGTCGGGGGGGAGAGAGATAGAGAGATAGAGAGAGAGGGAGAGAGGGAGAAAGGGAGAGGGAGAGAGAGAGAGACAGAGGGAGAGGGAGGGATAGATAGATAGAGAGAGAGAGAGAGAGAACCATCTTGGAGAGACCAACAGAGTCAATGCTCATAATTCCATTTCTAATTTGAAATGCTCCAACTACTCCACAGTACAGCAAGTTTTCAAAGCCAAAACATCAAAGATGCAACTTTTACTGCCTTCCCAGGTTATCTGTGGCCAGCAAAACGGGTCACTCTGTTTTGAAGCAAGTGCTCAGGGCCAGGAGCCACCTCTCCCGCACTGAATCCTTCAGGCTGGAGTCGAAAGCCCTCTCTCAGACAAATTGAAGATCTAAAAAGCTAAAATTCCGGATCTGAGAGGAAAGCAATATTTGCCCCAAAGTAGCATGAAATAGCATCACTGCTCTTTGTAGATATATAGCTCGGTTGGGAGAAGCTTTGTACATTTCATTTCTTAAATTAGGGATGCTCCCAAAATTCCTTGCTAAAAAGATCGTGAGTTTAAGGACAAGAAAGAACTCATTTGCGATGGGCCCCAGGGAAGTCAGGAACATACTGATTTACTTAGTGAGAGTGGAAGGATGGCAAAGGCCAGCCTGGCGTGGGTCAGCTGGAAACAATCTATTTGCAGCTGCTCAGCCAAGCCTGCTCCAGCTCTGCTTGGCAGCTACTGGAGGAAAGAGGTGTGCAAGAATTTCACTGAAATTCTGAGATCCAGTCTGGGTTGCCCTTCTCTTGTCTAAATTCTCCATCGTCAGCTTCCTTCCTACTCACCTTCTATCTCACTGCCTTTCCGCTCTACGTTCCCAGCCAGCTCAGGTCTCCCATGTCCACCTGGTCTCTGTCCTCTACGATCCATAGGTCTCTTGTGACGGCTCTTGTAGGTCCTGCTCCTCTGGATACAGCCCAGCCGTGAGCTACACAGGCTTGGGACACTGACTTCTGGTCACAGCTCTGCTGATCACCTGTGCATGCCTCAGTTTCCCATTCATAAAGTGGGAAATAAATAAAATCTCACACCATGTTGGCGTGAGCACTCAGACCATTTGGTGCCTGGTGCCTGGTGAGCAGTCACCCGTGGCCGTTGCCATGAAGATTAGTCCCCGTGCCCTTCTGTGCATGGCTGATCCCTGGCCCGGCCTTTCCCAACACACCCTCTGGTACTCCATTCAGTGCCCAGCTTCCTGTGCTACAGCTTTCCAGAAAAACCGGTTCTCCCTTGCTCTATATCAATGTTTTTCCTCGTTTTTCGTTACCACTTCCTTGCCCAAGAGCTTTTATTTGACATTTGTCTTCCTAACTGGCTTCCTGCCTCATGGGATTTCAACATCACGGATGTGCTATATACCTGTTCATGGGCTGTGGCTCTTTGACAGACACTATGGAAGAATTTTTACACCCCTCCAAGAACTCCTATGGGGCCATCCTGCCTCTTGAGAACGCATCATCTAAAGCAGTGATTCTTAATTAAGGGTGGCTTTGCCCTGCTCTCCCCACCCCAGTGACATGCAGCAATACCTCAAGATATTTTGGGTTGTTGTAATTTGAGTGATGGGAGGAGCACTGTTGATATTTGGTGGCTAGATGGTGGGAAACCGCTAAATAGCATGCAACACACAGACATCCCTCCTCAGTACACACAACAAGTAATTTCCCAGCTGAAAAGGTCAACAGTGTCCAGAGGAGAAATTCTGCTCTAATGGTTGACCCCCCAGGAACTCCCTAGGGACTTCAGTTTAGACAGAAGCAGTGACCTCTTTTTAAAATTCATCTAGTGGCCTGGGTATAAGTATAATCCCAGCATTCTGGAGGCTGAAGCAGGAGGACCATGAGCCCTAGCTCAGCCTGGGCAACTCAGAGACTCAGAAAGACCTGGTCTCAAAATAAAAAATAAAAAGGGCCGAGGATGTAGTTCGGTGTGAAGGCCTTGGGTTCAATGCCCAGTATTATAACTAACTGGCTGAGAATCACTGCAAAGCCCTGGGTTCAATCCCCAGTACAGTTAAAAAAATAAGCTAGCATCTGCCTGGCTTTCAGGACTGCTCTGGCAGGAGGAAGATACAGTATCTCCTCAGATCACCCAGGATGAGGCAGTGGTAGAATGAGCCTGGGACTCAGAGCTTTTCTGCACTAGCTAAGACTCACTGGCCCTGGTAGCCCCTAAATTCTGGCTGCCCCTATCCAAGCAGTCATCTTATAGACACCCACTGAGGCTGGCATCAGAGGGCAGCACCAACCTTTAGAAGAGAGTGAAGCCTGTCAGAGCCCCTCGTCAGGCCTCCCCAGTGCAGGGAGACCAGCACGTGTCCTCCCTGCCCCATCTCGCACCCAAGTTTGTTTTGAGCCTGTGTGGGACTGTCAGGTCCCCACCAAGCCAAGATGGTCTCCAGGGTTCATGGCAGCCTGCGAGATCTACAAGGCCTGGTTCCTTCCTGCCTTTCCAACCTCATCCCTCTCAACCTGTCCTGACTCCTCCTGCTTGGCCACAGTGGCCTTCCTTGTGAGTCCTTTTGTCCTTCTGGAACATTCTCAGCTGTGATCTGCCTGGCTATCTCCTTACTCCTTAGGTCCTGCTTTAATATTGCATCTTAGAGACGTCATCCCTGACCACCAGTACCTCAGACCACCACCTAAATTCTGTTGTTCCTTACAGGGCTCAGTACATGCTTTTCATTTTTTCCCAATTTGTTACTGCCTACTTGAGAGGGTGTAGAAGCTCCTTGTCTGACCCCCTACACCAGACTGTCAGGTCTGCAACATCACAGATCTCTGACTACTTGGACATCACAGAATGTCTAAACATGTTAGACACTCAAGACATATTTGTTGACTTAACTGAACACTAGGAATTTCTACAGAATTTCTTTCACCTCTAATTCCATGTTCCAATGTTTCTGGAAAGTTCCTTGAGGTCTCTCACTCCTAAAGATCCATCTCGCAAGGCTTATATCTTAAATCAACTACACTGAAGATTAATAAAAAGGCATCCAAACAAACCCAAAAGTCACAAAGGAAACAAACAACTACCACTAAATCCAGATGGGAGAAGTGATAACCACAGCTGTTGTGTCTTCACTTGTGTAAGACAGACACAGACATGATGGGAGCATCATCCACATCCTTGCTGACCAAAGGGACCAGCTGTCAGGGGTGGCACACTGATGACTTATTTTGCTGCTCTGGTGAAAAGCCAACTGCATTATCAGAGAGACAAGAATCTTCTAGAATATTCCTGTCTTCTAGAATGTTCTAGAATGTTCCTGTCTTCTGACTGAGAAAGCTACATCCTGCTACTGCACAGTGTAGGGGATCATGAGAAAAGATGAAGGTCAAGACCAGAGAGCAATGATGAAGGCACAGGGAAACACTAGAGACAGAAGATAGTCAGGCGCCATATTGCTAAGCAAGGTAGTCGTGTTACAGCAGGACTCTGAAATGGGGCTAATCCTACCACCTTGGCCAGGAAACCTCTCTGGTGTCCTGGTTCCTCAATGGTGCACTTCCATGTGCCCTGTGGCCCTAACACCTCAGTCTTGCCTTACAGTGAGCAGCCTCGTGAGCACCTGGTCCTTTGTGTGTTATGTCCTCTAGGCCAGCAACCTTTCCTCTTGGCTAGCAAAGGGCCTGACCCAGGGCTTAGCTTGCTTCCCTGCACACAAGACTGAGCCATGTTTCCTGAACTGGGAGATCAGAAAAACTTTGAGGCCCCAAGGTAGAAGCAGAAGCAGAGGCGCCCCATGAAGGAGATGGAAGAGTTAAAAGGAGATAGGAAGGGAGAGAGACTATCCCTGCCCCTACTCTC
This sequence comes from Hystrix cristata, assembly GCA_004026905.1. NCBI lineage: Eukaryota > Metazoa > Chordata > Mammalia > Rodentia > Hystricidae > Hystrix > Hystrix cristata. The sequence goes on along the minus strand of PVJO010020977.1, from coordinate 25,658 downwards.
TACCCTTGGATGGAGACTAGCTAATCCATTCAAACCGCCGGCAGTGCATTCTCCACTGTGAAAGGCTGGATTTCCCAAAATTTGCTGCAACTATTTCTCCCACTTCTCATGCTCTTCTATAGTGTGTCCCTGACATTCTGTTCATTGAGAAGTGCGGTCTATGTCCCCTTCTCTTAAATCCAGAGTTCCCCTTGAACTGTGACTACGGTAGAAGTGACACTGTACGACTTCCAATGTGAGGTCATAAAAGGTGATGTAGCTTCCACCTGGGTCCTCTGAGATGCTCACTGTTGGAAGCGAGCTACAGAAACACCCAAACCAGCCCACGCAGAGAGACTACCAGAAAGGCCACATGGAATTGTCCTACCTGTCTGCCAAGCTGAAATTCCAAGTGACAGCCAACATCAGCTGTTAGATGTGATGAAATGACCACACATCCCAGTGTCCATCCTTTAATTCTTCTCAACTGAGGACCCGATTTCACAGAACAAGAACATTATCCTCACTGGATTTCCTCCTGGGGCCAAAACAAAGTACCACAAACCGGGTAGCTGAAAATGGTGTAAATTTGTTGTCTATTACATCTGGAGAATAGATGTCCAAAATCAATGTGACAGCAGGGAGAGGTTCCCTCTGAAACCTATGGGACAGAGTCCTTCCTTGTCCTCTTCCTGGCTTGTGGTGGTGGCCCTCAGTCCTTGGCTGGCAGAGGTGTCACGCCAATATCTGCTTTTGTTGTCACAAGGCCTTCTTCTTGTGTGTATGTGTCTTCTCATCAGGACACCAACCATACTGGATGAAGGTACCAGAATGACCTCCTCTTAACCTGATTACATCTGCAAAGACTATTTCCAAATAAGGTCCCATTTGCAGGCTCCAGGTATCAGGAATCCAATGTGTCTTTTTCTGGGGATACAATTCAACCCATAACTCACTATTTCCTGTCTATATTCCTGATGCACAAGGGAGATAATAAAATAATTGCTACTTTTGGGTAATTTGTTACGCAGCTGGTACCTGGACACTGACTAACCTTCTCTAGATCATTTCTGTCCTCCATCATCTGATTCTCAAGAAACCCTTCCTCACCCCTTCCTGCCTACATCTGTATTCTGGGTCTGCAAGTAGCCAAAGGAACTTTAGAGCACTGTCCTGCTACCCACAGTAAGCTCCTTACCTAGCCAGGGCTCTCAGACCCTGCCAATCCCCTCGTTTTGTCCCTGGAGTAATTTTCCCTTGAGAACTTTCCAAAAACAAAAGCCCCAAATTTCCCATCACCACTCTAAGCCCAAAGCAAGGGCTGATTTCCTGGGTGAGCAAAGAAAAGGAAAACTTGGTATGAGTGTCAGTGGGGACCAAAACATATCAAAAAAGAAAATAACAGCTTTTCACTGAGATCTGCACATTTCTTTGGCCTCTTTTACATCCACAGAATGGACCTTTTGTAATTTCCTACATGGCTGTTTCTTGTCAGAGAAATGGAATCTGAATGTGCCTTAAAAATGGGTTGGAAAAAAGCATAAATGCAAACTTCACAAAATATGTGAGGCTTTAATTCTTTCCATTTCTGTCACACAGAGGAAACACATAGCTTGAATACTTTAGAGGGTGGACAAATACACAATGGGTTTCCCTTTGAGATTTTAAAAAGTGAAGGAAATTAATTGCAAAATAGTGAAAGAAGGTGCCATTTCATTTTCTGTAAAGCAGACGGTGGGTACATATGGCCATTCACTGAATAATGTCCTCACCTGGGACCTTCTGAAAAACATGGACAGTGGTTTCAAAGATGAGACTCCAAATTGGCAAACGCATGCACCATAATCCACTTAGACTTCTTTTGACTAGTTTGAAGAAGGGCTCCCATAATAACAAAGGCCATACATAGTTTTCTCACTGAGACAGGCCAGCATGTAACACTTAGGTAACTATCTTCAAGGACAAGTGGTTTCCATCAGGCAGAGCCCCCAGCACAAACCAGTCAGATGCAGAACACTGTGATGTGTTATCAGAGGCACTTTTGTGCGTGAACCCGGATTCCTCGGTGGCCTCAGCTGCTGAGCAACGGGTTGTTTTACCAAGTGTAGCCAGCCCACTGCAGCGTCGGGCTGCAGAGCACATGAGAAAGACAAGCCGGCACCAATCTGAGCCCACCTGTCTCAGGTACTCCTCCAGAACTGCTCTGTCCATTGCTTGGCCTGGTGCATCATCTCTCCCTCTAGGCTTCCCGGCACTGCAGTTCTCTGGCTATCTGTTCTCGCCTTGATTACTTCGCACTCATGTCCTCCAACCTCCTCATTTTAGCAGTAACTCAGAGCCTTCTCACGGCCAACTTTCCTGGCCATGGAAGCAGCCACAGTTACAAGCACAAATAGCCTCGCTTCCTTAGCACCTTGGGAAGCTGGTAAAGAGACATCTTCCCTCTTTTCAAATAAGTTAGGGAAAAGGGGAGAAAACACTGATTTTTCAGACAGCCCATCTCCAACGGGCCAAAAGATGGGACTCCAAAGACGGATGATGTCGGCCGGCCTGACGGGCCAACCCCAGAGTCACTGGGCTTCTTTGCTGTTGAAGCCCCGAGAGTTGAAGCAACTGCCCTGGGAGTCCCTGAAGGCTGAGCACATCTCAGTGCCGCTGGCTTGTTCACAGGTAGCTACTCAACTCCCATGTCCAGGTCTGTAAGGACAAACCAAAGATGTGCATGGCTTTTCCTTGTGAACCAGCATTTAACACACTGACAACAGCAGGGAGCCAAGTAGTTATATCCTAAATAGAAGAGGTAGAGGTTGAGCTGCGTTCCCTTTTGTATGGAAATAGTGAAAAACGACAACAAACGTACCAGGATGCCACCTTCTAGTCCGCTGCCCCAGAAACACAGAGCCGTAAATCACCCGCATCACTAATGTCCCAACTCGAGAGGATGGTGTAAATTCAGGTTCACATTTATAGAGAATCAAATTATTGCTTTATTCCCAGGGAGATGAATGTGAGTGACAGACTTTTTGGAGTTGTAAAAATAGATGGATGCTTCCTATAAAATAACTCACAGACGCCTACAATAATTTACAATAGATCTGACAGGCCAGGAGCAGGCAAGTGAAACTCCAAACAGAATAACCACACAATTTTCCAGTGGTAGAGTAAATGGTGTGGCTATTATGATAATACATTACAGCACAGCAAATACATCTCCCCTAATAGAAATACATTAGACACCATTTATAAAAATATCAACATCGCAGTTCTGTTTCTTGAACTATAACTTAGACATAAATATAACACAATTTATGGATGAGGAAATTCAATTTCATGCTGTTTCAAATACATTTTTGTTTATTACATAACTGCAGCTCTCTGTGTATGAGATAGTGTATTACATGAAATAGATGTATGAACACGTTATCTGTCTGTGTGTGTACGTAAGGATTATGAACAGCCTATTATCACAAATAGGATTGTTTCACGGGATGAATTTGTATACACGCAGTATCCTGAGTACCTATTATGTGATTACATGACTGTGTATCTGGAGTGTTGTCATAGTTACCCAGATGGTGGCACGATGAGGCACTCTGGATGAAAAGTATTCCAAGCCATAGGTGGGAAAACTCATAGATAGATATGGCCTGCTTGTGCCATGGCTCTTCTATTTATTAGTTGTCAAATCTTGGACAAACTACTTGGTTTCTGTCAGTGCCAGTATTGTTATCTGTAAAATGGGGTCAATAAGGACTGATGTGCAGGATTCTCATGAGCACTGAATAACGCAACGTTTGTAAAGTGCCTAGCATTGCATCTGGTGCAATGTTAGTGCCATTCAACAGTATTAAAGTTTTCTGTGGTACTGGAGATCTAACTGAGGGGCTCTCTAACACTGAGCTACCTCCTTAGATCTTTTTTAATCTTTTGAGACAGCGTCTTGCTAAATTACCTGGACAGGACTTGAACTTGCCATACTCCTGACTTGGCTTCCAAGTGTTCTAGGATTACAGGCATGCAGTACTGCACCTGGCTCTAACAATATTTCCTCCTCCTCCTCTTTTCTTCTCCTTCTTCATCTCCTCTTCTTTCCCCTTCGTCATCTTTTCCCCCTTGCTTTCACCTTCTATCCTGCTTCCCCTTCCTCCTTCTTTTGCAAAACACCTCCAGCCCTTTTTATTTTGAAACAGGATCTAAGTTCCCCAGGTGAGACCTGAACTTGTGATCTTCCTGCCTCACCAAATGCCAAACAGATGCTGGCACCAGGCTCTTGGACCTGCCAGCCTCTAGGATCCACAAACTAAATAAACCTCTAGTCTTTGTATATCACCCAGTGCATGATATTCAGTTATAAAAACCCAAAATGGACTAAGAGAGCAATCAGGAAGATTTGAGGGGGAGGAGAGCATGAGGTAATTTTTTGTTATGCCTGCTTTGAAATTCTCAGATTTTTTTCCTGAGGGTTTTGGCAATCATCACAGCGCTTCCAGCTACTCAGAGATACAAGCCCAGCCCCAGTGAAAGTTCTCTCTCACTCAGCTTTGGTGCACACTTTAACTTTGACAACTGCTATAGACTGGGTGCTTGTTCCCCACCAAAGTCATGTTGTACGGGGACAGATTGCTACACAAAGCAAAGCCAGCTATGTAGAAGTCTAGACCTGCAGCGTCTCTGGCAGTATGAGTTGCTGGGCGCCGCAGGACTGCAATCCTGAAAGGGGGCTGGGTAGAAATCAACCTAAACACAGACAGTGGTGCACGGTGGGACGACCACACAGAAACGTCTGTTAAAAGCCAAAACTCAGGTCAAGAGAAGTTAGTCAAACGATTTGCAGCCTCAGCAAAAAAGAAAAAATGAACTTGATTGTTCACTGTTGTACAACTGTAATATTCTACATCAAGAAACATTGGCATGACTCCCCAGAGAAAAACCACTTTAAATAACTTTAAAACAGAGTGTTGATTATTCATTCCTAGTGGAATATATTCAAGCAACGAAAGGAAATCACAGAGAAACATTGAAATTCACTCAGTCAACTTGTTAGCTAGTATTGTTTTATCCAAACTCTTATTTATATATAGGAGGAGAAAGCAAGTAAGAAATTAGGTCAGTAAGAAAGAAGACTTTCGAGGAAAGCAAAGTGATTTACAATCCTGTAACACAGATTTGGGGTGGAGATACTTGTAGGAAATGACGATTTCTATCTCTTTTCCTAAAATAGTACAGTCTGGCTTTATTTACTGCAGAGCCTTGGATACAATGATCCAGGAGCATTGAGCGCCCTCCTTGACAAGACTTTGGTCTCTAAATACCATTTCTCATTAGAAGGAATGAGAGCTCCTTAGAGAAATCACTGATTTCAGGTCTGAGATGGGAGAAATAGACAAGAGGAGAAAGAAATTTTTGTTGGAAATTTTGCAAAAGTGTCTGTGAAAACCCTTTGCTATTATTTTCTCTGGACTTTTATGATTTTTAATGTACAATCTAAGATACAGACACTGTGAATTTTTCCCAGTATGTGGCTTGCCTATTCATTTTTTCATAGTTTCACTTACATATTAATCGTTTGTAAGCAAATTTCCAACAAGGGTCCAATGGCTGGTTAAAATACAATATACCGTGTAATGGCATAGTATGCTGTATTAATTTAGTGGTATATTAAGCTATTAAGAAAAATAAATTTCACTGCACTGTAAGTCATGCCTGCCAAAGAGCACACTTGGTTGTATTAATTAGGGCACATTCAGATTCTGCAATTCAGTTGACCAGTGAGAAATAACAACATGGATCTTTGACTTGAGGATGGAACTGGGCTCTCAATGTATTTATAGTTGAAGTGCAGTAAGGTAAATATGACCCATAGTACATACTACGTTTGGCTGCCTTGTGCTGTTCTGCAGAGTCCTTTCCATGAAGGTTCCTGGGATTCTCTCAGCTCTTCCCATTCCCTTCCCAACCCACAGTGCTCTGGGTTGCAGGTGGGACAAAGCCTGCTTCACGAAGGCTTGGAGCCCCATGTACTCTGGGGCCTCTTGCTGTGTTACTTGCCCTGGCATCTAAGTTACCTTGTGGACTGGGTTCTGGGGTTGCCCATTCACTTTTTTCAATGGTATGTTCTGATGAGCTGAAAGTATAAATTTGGATTAAGTCCTATGTATCAATTTTTCTCTAATTACTAATTTGGGTGTGTGTCCATTCCGGAAACATATTTTCTTCCTTTAGATATCTTCTTATGTTTTATTCAGAGCCTTTATGGATCACAGACTTAAATGTGAAAGGCAGAACCATAAAGCTTCTAGTGAAAAGCAAAGAAGAAAATGAACAGGCAAGCCACAGACTGGAGAAAAATATTCATAGTGCATATATTTGAAGAAGGAATTGTATCCAGAGTACATATAATGAACCCTGCAAATCAACAATAAAATCAAGCGATGCAATGTTTAAAAGTGGGCTGAAGCAGATATACAAATTTTCTACAAGTACAAGGAAAGGGGCTCAATATCATCAGTCACCAGGGAAATGCAAACTAGAATAACACGAAGGTAGCACTTTAAACCTACTAGGTTAAAATAAATTCTGACAATACCAAATACTTCCAAACATGTGGAACACCTGGAACTCTAATATGGCACTTATAGGAATGGGAAGTGGTACACTTCGGAAGCCTGGGGGGACAGTCTCTTAAGAAGAGAGAGACACCTCTCTTCCATACATTCCAGTGAGTCGATGTCTAGGTTCTTACTTGAAAGAAATCGAAATATGCGTCTAACAAAGACTTGAGGTGAACACTCATAATAGTCCCAAAGTGAAAACAACCCAAGTGCCCTTCAGGAAGTCTCCTGGTCACTTTCGCCTTTACTGGGACAAGATACCCAACATTTGCAACTTAAAGGAAGAGAGGTTTGTTTTGGTTCACAGTTTCAGTCTGGTCTGTTACCTCCAAGGCAGGACAGCATGGCAGAGGGACGTGGTAGAGGAAATGGTGGCCAGGAGGCAAAGACTAAAGGGCAGGGCCAAGGAGGGAAATGTGCCCTTGCAAGTCATGCCCCCAGTGACCTGCCTCTTCTGGCCAGACCCCCATAACAATCACCTTCCACCAGCCCCATCTCCAAGCCAGAGGCTTTAAGGAGACATCCGGATGTAAATCGTAACAGCAAGAAAATCAAAAACCAATTATTGTATATTCATATCATGGAACACTTGTCAGCAATAACAAAGACTGAGTGGCTGATACACAACTACGACATAGGAGAACCTCAAAAACATTACTTTAGTTGAAAGAAGCCAGTTCTCACGAAGGAGATGAGGTTTGATTCCACTATGTGACATTCTGGCACAGACCTCAGTCATCTATGGTGAAAAATGTCAGAAAGTAACTGGCTGGGGTGGAAGGGTCGGGGGCTTCAGAAAGAACTAAGAGGAAAAGGGCAAAGGAGGGTTTTCTCAAGCTAACTATGTTCAGCATCTTATTTTGGAAGCTGACTATTTGGGTGTACATAACAGTGAAACTCCTCAGGCTGAAGACTGACAATCTGTACAGTTTTATTGCACTAAATTATGCCTTAATAAAAACACATGTACACTGGGGGAAATGAATAATGATTCTAATGGAATTCAATACATGAAATACATACTTTAAAGTTTTTTTGAGTTTGTAATATTACCAGAAGAAACACTCCAACAACCTCATTGGTCATCTCTGGAGGTTGCTATGGCACCAACTCATTTCTCTTAAAAATGTTTAAAAGAAGGAATAGAGCATTTATCCTGCTTTTTTTGTTTGTACTATATTTCAGAGTATCCAAACAGTTGAAGAGGGAGAAGTTCTAATAGAAGAATTACAGCTTATAAATGTAGAAATGTAGACTTTAAAAAGAAATCACCATTTCTCAGGCTCGAAAGAAATAATGGATGAAGATGATGATCATAGGCTCAGACCATTAATAAGGTGACAGGTTAATGATGAGCTCTCTAAAGGATCGATCAGGCTTCCAATGAGCCCAGGATCAATGAACCCAGCGTGGAATCTTAGCGTCACTGAAGGCAAAACAACCAGACATTATGTTATCTCCTGATGCGATGTGACTGGGAGTTTACAGCATCACATCACCTGAAGTATTCTTGGCAGGAAAGAAGGAAGAGAAGGAGGGAGGAAAGGAGGAACGAATGAAAGGAAGAAGGAAGGGGGGTCTAATCGATCCTCTAGATCTAAGATCTAATTACAGCTGAAAGAAAATGGAGGTTGGAGGAACAGTTTAGACACATCAAGAGGAATCAGTCTGCTAAATCCAGATGGCTCAAAATTTCACAGGACAAATGACTAAGTTTCTTCAATAAATGAATGGCCTGAAAATAATAAAGGGAAAGGGAAGTGTTGTGGATTAGAAGATACTCAGGAGACATACCAACCACATGCAACATGTAGGTAGGCTTTGTTTGAATTATTAATCGGGCAAACCAACTGTAAAAACGTATTTTTTTTTTTTGGAGAAAACATGACAGAATTTCGAGAAAATGTGAATTGGATATTAAATTTTGCTAAGTTGTAATGTTGCATCAAGCCTCTGTTTTAAAAATAAGTCTTCATATGTTCACAACGTACTCGAAAGTATTTATAGGTGGAATGATATGATGTCTAGGGATTTGCTTTTGAAAGCCAAAAAGCAGTTACTGAAAAAAAAAATTACAGCAAAAACACTCAAGTTGACATTCGCTGAACTTGAATGATTAGTACATTTAGATTCGTTACACTGTTCTATTTCTGTGTTTGTTCCAAATTTTGCAGAGTATAATGCTGAATCAAAATAAAAGAATCTAACATAAAATGTAATAACTGAATTCTTCATTTCCCAATTTGCTTTGAGGGGAAAAAAAGTAAGAAACAAAATAATCTAAATCTCCTCATTCACTCAGGGTATTTTCCAGCCTGTCCGCAAATCCGACATTACAGAATTTTAAAAAACAAAACGGAAGGAAGACACTTTACATTACAGCTGATGTCACATTTCTGTCTTTTGGAAGGTCTCTTGAAGGAGGGATGTCTGGGGGTGCGTGTGTGTGTGTGTGTGTGTGTGTGTGTGTTTAGACACATGCATAAATGAACACGCATGGGTATTGCATATGTGTTTTCAGCTAACTATACTCATCTGCTATTCATTTTTAAGACTGTGGTGATACATTTTAATACAGATAGTGAAGTGATACTGCTATCTAATGCCAGAGACTGTTTAAAATCACTTTCTCTCGCTCTTTCCATGTTCAGTAAAACACGGCTCTGCACTGAGGCTAGATACGTTGTGCTGCAGTGAAAGCTGAAGAAAAAGGTGCCACTGCAGATATTTTTACAGCAGGGTGGCACATCAGTGTGGCTCCAGAGGGAGGTGGGTGAGGCCTGATTGGCTTCCCGAGAGGTGACACGGTGACACGGAAGCAAAACGGTAGGACTGCATGAGACACTAGGAGACACACGTACTTGCCAAAAATTGGCATCTGGAACAGAGATGTGAAAGTGGTAAAATTTTTTCCTCAAAAACTTTTGAAATTTTTCTTGTATAATTTTTCTGAAAATATATCTCTCCACCTCCTCTCAAACCTCTTCCAACAGCACTCTTCATCACCGAAAACAGCACCAGCATCTCCCACCTCTTCAGCCTGAGCCCCACTTCCCTTCATCTCCTCCTCACCCTCAATCTCCAGGTCTCCTCTCTTCTACTTCCTGAATTTGTCCATTTCTCTTCCTCAACCATAATTCAAGTTCTCTCTCACCAGCCTTTCCTGCAGAATGTACTCAGCTTTATAGTCCATTTTCCACACAGCAGTAGTAACGATTTCTTTATTTAAAACAAAGTCTGATCACCCTTAAATTCCTTCAAAGGAGGTGAGTGATGGGTGCACAAGACTATATATGTATCAGTCACCCATGTATCTAACTATCTAGGCATGTATGTCTCTATCTATCCACCTACCTATCCACCCATCTTTGCAATCATCTAAAATCTCCACAGTAGTTGCTATAGTTTAGATTTGCAATGTCCCCCTGCCCAAAGGTCCATGTGTTAAAGCTTGGCCCCCAGCTTGACTCTACAGCAAGGTAGTGACATTTTTAAGAGGTAGGACCTAGTGGGATGCTTTAGGTAATGGGAGGCATGCCCTTAAAGGGGACCCTGGATTCTTCCTCTTTTTTCTCTTTTCCTTCCTATGAGGCAAACAGCTACTCTGCTACATGGTCTCTACCATGATGTGTGGCTCCAAAGCAAGAGTCAATTAATTACAGAGTAAAAACTCCCCAAAATTGCGACTGGACAATAACAATTCTAAATTTATTAGCTCAGACGTTTTGTTCGTCAGTTTGCTATTACTACAGTAACAGAAACGGTGGTCATGGCAAGCTGACATAAAGACACTTAAGAAAAACCAAATTCTTGTTTAGAAATCCTCCATAAACTAGGTCCCACCAAGATTTCTGCTGCTGCCTGTAACAGTTTTTCCTCGTCTTCTCTCTGCTCCTGCCAGCCTGAACTCCTGTAGTTCCCAGAAGCTACCTTCCTCTCAGCACTCCAATGTTTGCATATGATTTTCTCCCTGCCTGGAAATACTCACACTTGCTATCTAAGACTGATTTTAAAAGTTTTAAAGTAGCAGTTCCTTGAGAACAATCTCCCCAGGTGACATCCCTTAATATATTCTCCCTTAGCATGTTCCGTTCTGTCTTCACAGATTTACCCCATTGGTAATTACTTATTTAACGGATGGTCTGATCATAAATTTCAAGGAGATACCACCAAGCCTATCGACTGTGGCATCCCCAGTGGAAGCATCTGCTAGAGTAGAGAAAGTACTCACCAAGCCTCCATTATCTCCAAAAGCATTCAACTGAACTGTAGGCCACCCATAACATATTCATCTAGATTAAATAATCCCTCTGTGAAATCTCAAGCTCTATGCCGAATAAGACCTGAATAAGAACCGGGAATTTGCTCTGAATTCTATTACAGATAGATTCTAACTCTGTACTATAAGGACAGATACATATAACTAAAGACGATTTTCACACCTTGTCTTGTACCAAACCGTAACTGCTACAGTTTAGATGTTAAATGTCTGCCACAGGTCCATATATTAAAAGGTTTGATTCCTCAGTGTGGCACTATGGGGAGTGGTGGATCCTTCGGGAGATGAGGTTTAGTGGGAGTTTTTAGGTTACTGGCAATATGCCCTAGGAGGGATTGTGGACCTTGGTCTCCTCCTCTTCCTCTTTTATTCCTGGTCATGAGATGAGCATCTTTACTTGACTGTGTGCCCCCTGCCATGACATGTTACCTTGCCATGGGCCCAAAAGTAAGAGGGCCTACCAATCATGGACTGAAACCTTTGCAAGCATGAGCCAGAAAAAACCTTCTCACTTTACAAGTTGATTATATCAGGTATTTTGACACAGTAACAGAAAGTTGACAAACAAAGTAACCAATGACAGCAAGGGAAAGAAAACGAAAGATGTGTGCAATGTGAGATTCAAGAAAATTAAAAGTAACTGATGGTCTGATCCCCTCTATGAGTGCTCATCATCTAGATCACAGTGTTCAATTGATGCTCCAAAAGAACTGACAAAGGCCAAAAGAGGCTACTGGACATTGGGATTTTTGATGTCAAGTGTCTCAGGATGGCAAACGGAAAGGTGGTGTCCACCTGTTTAACACACGCAGCCTGGAAGTTCACTACAATGGACATTCATTATATGTTCATTATATGAGGGGACAGAAGTTCAAAGATGGGCCTAGGAGCACATTCTGGAGCCTGACCAAAGTTTGGTCCACTAGACAATCTGTGTCACCAGGTACTAAAGGAGTCCTCCTGTCTTTAGTCCCCTCTGGACTTATTTATCTTAACTCCTAAAATGGAGAGGTTGGAAAGCACCAACGGTTTTCAACTTTTATAAAAACAAAATGGAATTATTTGGGCAAGTAAAATAGTGAGTAGGACCCAGTATGGGAGATATGCACCACTGGAGCTGATCTCACCTGGGAGCCCAGTAATGGGCTCATTCTGCTCCCTCCTCTTTCTGTACCAGCCAGAAGCATTTCTGAGAAATGGGGGATCCCCAGAATATGGGGCTTCTCTCCTCTAGCATCTTACGAATCCATCATGAACACAAACCACCAAAGCACCCAGGATGGAACTGTTAGTTCAAGAAGATCAATTAGTTTTAAGAAAATTCACAGAGAGAACAAAATTTGACGCAAGTAAGAAACAAACTCCAGAGTGGGTCACCAAAGAATGACACAAATTAGTTAATCTTTAGAAAGGCAAAACCAGGTTCTTCTATCTAAGAAGAGGTGACAACTTTGCATAAACACCTCCCCAGGAATGGGTGGAATAAATACATCTGTCATGCATAGCTCTAAGAAGCTTTAAATATACTTCAAAGATGACTAAGCAGCTCTGCTCACTAATGTGAATGAATCAAGAGGAAAAGATGCCATTTCACAAACCTTGATTCCAAGCTCGATATTTTCTCCTCCATACACATCCATCCCAGGGTCTAGAAGGCCAATTTCACCAAAGAACTTCCTGTTGACCACGAAGGAGCAGCCGATCATGGCGGGTGTTCTGCGGGAGAGACAGAGAAGCCAAGCTCAGTGGAGAGTCAGCAGCAGAGGCCCTTCCGGGGGTGAATTTCTCCAGAAAATCCAGTCAGTTCCCTGGAGGCCTTCCATTTCTATATTCCTGTCTCTGCTGCTGAGTTGAGAAACACCAGGGGAGCTGAAACCTGCAGGACTATCCTGGCTCCTTCACAGACTGGGTGCTAGCTGGGTTTCACAAATGACGTGATGTCTACACTTGTGGGAAGTGGCGCTCACTGCACCAAGGTACCATCATCGAGGTCCACGGGCAGTCTCCAGGAAGTACAGAGTGGAGGAGCAAGGCGGATCCTCTCTCTATCACAAGAAGCAGAAAAGATCTAGCAAGCTGGGAGTGTGAAGGGAAATGAGAAAGGAAAAGCCAAAAGCAAACGACTGAATCTCCATGCTACGTTGGCAGGAAACCACTCAGGGTGCTCGGTGTACAAAGGAAAGAGAAGACTCAAGAGAGGAAGCCGGTGGTGTCCATAGGTGTCAATCATAAACGGCAGAGAGCTGACCTCAGCTTACAGAGAGGGGGGCTGGGCAGGAGAGCTAGAAAGGACACCTCCAGGGGACCTCAAATTCTGAAAACAAGGATTACTGTTTTATTTTTGCATCAGTGGATCCACTTGAATGCATCATATGGGGGAGACTAAAAGCACGAGTTGACACAATAAAAATGAGAGACAAAACTCATGACAGGCAATGTCACAGGAGGATACGTGCACAGGGATGGTGGAATGTGCGAGTGTGCCACGCTCCTGGCACTGTTAGTGAGGATCAACCCCCAACACAGGCTGCACATGGCATTTCAGCAGGTACTGCAGTGCAACACCAAGAAGCCCTCACTATGTGTCTTTCCCTCTGTCTCCAGATTTATGGGCACCCTTGTATAAAAAATTTATCCAGCAAATATTTCTCAGCGTCCACTACATCTAAGGAACTTTACCGGTGCTGTGGTTGGGTAGAAAAACACAAAGCATGCTTCCTTCATTCCAGAAACTAAGAGCAAATGTAAAAATACAGTAACAATTATTATTACATATAATAATATATCATTATAACGATCACCTACTGAGCAACTATTGTCTCAAGCATGAGGCACAAAGCGCTGTCCATGCTCTGTCTCCTGTGACCCTCCCCAGGCCACTGTGAGGAAGGCAGAAACACCTCTATAATTAACAGCAGAGGCATGGGGAGATTAAGGGACCTTCTCTGAGTCACAGGATAGATTTCAGGGCCTTCTAGCTTCCAAGTCCTTACGCTCTTCAAAAAAAAAAAACAAAACAAAACGGCTTTGTGGAGGAACTGGTGAATCCCCACATTGCCAGAGCCCTGAAATTCCAGTAAGAGGCTCTCACAGGTAGGAGAGACCCTCACACCACCTGGAGCTACAGGTGGAGTTCTGAGCTTACGTGTGGGGTGCAGTCTCAGATCCTCATTGGCTCGTCCTCATCTCTGACTTGGCTGGACCTCAGTGCCCAGGCTGCTGACCACACAGCCCACCTCTTGGTGCCCACACAGTGAAGGAGCGTGGGGCTCCCGGCAGAAGCCCAGAGCTGCCACTGGAGTTGTGTGAAATTAACGAAGGGCTCTAGATCCTGGTTATGTCTCTGCGGAGTACTGCTGTACGGATGAGTAAGTGATGCAGTGTGCCCAGGGCACAGGACAGGAGAGCAATAATAAGCAATAATTTCCCAGAAATCTCCTGCCAGTCGCATCTACACATGCAGGACACTGCCCCTGCTGCTGGAGCTGTAAGGGCCCTGACTACACCATCCATGGCAGAACCTGGAAAGCACCGAATGGATCCACCCCTTCTCTCAAGTAACCAAACCCAAACTGGGTTTATCAAATCAGGGATCCTCCAGGAACCCGGAATCCAGACAGTGCCAAGAGCTGGACCTGCAGAATCCTGCAACAACTAGGGGTACAGGCTGCCAGGATGGAAGAGCTCTAGTGGGCCTCTGTGCATGGTGACTGACGTCCAATACTGACAAGCATGTGTACTTCGGACCTGCTCCAAGACTTGGTGTTTTCTAACCTCTCAGGGGAAGGCAGGAAAGTTAACATCACACGGAAGAGTCAGACCACACATGAAGGTATTGCTCTAGGTGTAGCTCCACGGGCAGAAAAAAATGTTTCCTAGAGACAGGTCCACGTCTGTCTGCATCAATAACATCCCAGTAGCTTCTTAGAAAACACAGATTCTATCCAGGTATCCTATAATCCCAGCATTCTGGGAGGCCAAGGCAGGAAGATTACACATTTGAGCCCAACTGGAGCAATTTAGTGACTTAGTGAGACCTTGTCTCAAAATAAAAACATCTGAGGATGTGGCTCAACTCAAAGGCCCTGCGTTTAATCCTGCAGTGTCACCCCCACCCCACAACCACAGAGTCTGATTTATGGAGATGGGACTCAGGGTTTGTGTTCACACAGGAGAACCATCCTGTGAATCCTTCTCTACACCTGCTTATCGGGTCTCTCCCTGCAGCAGAGAAGTCATCCCTGAAACCTGTCCCAGTGGTTCTGGAAGACAGTGTCACATGTGACACGGGGCAGGCACCTGCTAAGCCCACAGGGAGAAAAAGAAGATTGAACAGATCTGGGTGAGGATGAGTGGTGGGGAAGGGCTCCGGGAAGCCTCAGGAAATAGGGGGCAGCAAGGCTGGGAGGAGGGAGGAGGAAGAAGAGGAAAGGGAGGGAGGAAAGATGGAGAGGAAGAGGAAATGCTAGGAAGAGGGAGAGAAGAGGGAGAAAAGAGGAAGACAGAGGGGGAGGGAGAGAGAGCAGACAAGGGGGGGCAGGGTCTGATGCTTATCACTTCCGGGTTTTTCTTCCTTTCAATTCCTTTGCAGGTTGCCCTTTGGGTAACACCTTCCCAGTTAAGCAGTCTGACATTTTAACGTAACTCGGTTTTATCGGGGGTGATACTTTTCGGCTGTGGCTGGTAAGGAGACGAAGTCACAGAGTGACTTTCCCTCGGCCCCTCCCCACGGGAGACTATTCCTTTCAGCATCCGGGGCCAGGTTCTACCTGAGAACGCCCAGGATTTCTTATGGTACAATGGCAAGGTCACCCAGCCTGGCAGGAGGGCCCATGAGAGGCCACCAGATGACAGGGTAGGAGGCTGTGGAACAAACGGTGATGATTTTTTTGTGTCATGTATAAAGATCCCTTAAAGGTCGCTGTCGAAATCTGCCACAGTGCCAAGGAGACTCTGACAGGGTCTGTGGGAGGAAAAGCAGGAAAGAGCTTCAGGATTTGCCCCCAGGAGGTGGCCTACCGCTCCGATCAGGAGGAGGAGACCCCAGCAGTCCTATCACACCAGGGCCCAGGGACTTCCTCATGGTGCAGAAGCTTCCTCATGGATGAACTGTGTGAAGACCACATGGTGTGATAAAAAAAAATATGGCACACTGCCATGAAGCTGCCTCAAAATCCTCCCCCTCACTTTGAACATACTCATGGCATCCTTCTTGCCACTTTCTGAAGCAGCTGTGGAGTCCTCTTTCATGAGTGTCTTTAGTTGCTCTATTGTGCGTCCATGTCCGGGACTGACTCAAAACATCTACCTTTCACGGTCATTTTGACTTTGGGGGACAGCAAGAAGTTGCAGGGTGCCAGATGTGAAGAAGGTGGCTGAGGACACGCAATACTGCTTCTGACCTGCCTTTCTGTTGGCAGGCACAAAGCAGCATCACTCATTGTATTTTTGATCTAAAGACCCATGAAAGGGGACTCTAGAACTGCTTCAGGAAAGTGCCAAGAATGATGGGATGAGAGTTTTCAGAGAGGGGAAGAATTCTGAGGGGCATTCGTGGCAATGTGTCTTCTACTGTAATATAGTTTTAAAATGTAAGCATTCACGATATGGTTTGATCGTGCCTCATAAATAGTGGAAGACAGCCTCACCCACAGCTTGGCCAGGCAGCATTGTTAGTATTCAAGGGTGACTTCTTGGAACTCTTGAGCTGCCTGATCAGACAGACAACAAGTGGCTGTCACTCACTGTCCCCTGTCTGGGGGAAGCAGATCCCCAGCAGGAAGCCACCGCCTGCCTCACCTGGGACACGCTGTAATCTGTGGCAGGTTAGTGAGCCTTGTCCTTTTAGTCGGGAAACCCAGAGCAAAGCCTGGCCCCATTTCCTCTCCACAGCGGTGTCTTCGCCATCTGCCCAGCCAAGCGAGCTGCAGTCGATGGCACTTTGGGGCTGATGAGGTCTTAGAACGTGCGGGTACAGCCTCATCCTTCAAACTCAACTGCGATTACCACCATTAGCACAAACATTTCAATTCAAAAATGATAATCATATTAAAGGATGTGCCAGAGTCTAATAGCTCCATTACAGCAGAGAAGAAGAGAAATTAAAAATAATCACTTTTATTGTTCCTGTTACACAAAATATATGCAACACACACAACAGCTCCAGCTGAGAGAGAGAGAGAGAGAGAGAGAGAGAGAGAGAGAGAGAGAGAGAGAGAGAGGGAAGAAAAGGGTAAGGGAGTCAGTCTAGAGGGGGTGGCAGTCACATCCCTACAGAGATGTGAAGCTGTCTCAGTTAACGCTTCCTCTTTTCACAGGTGACAAAGAGCATCTTGTGGCTGGTCCTCCTCAACATCTCTCCGTGGCTCCCTGTTCTCTGAAGTTCAGGGTCTCCTCTGGACTCCTGTCCTTCTCCTTTCCGGCCACAGCCTAGCCACTCTGGACAGTTCAGTATCCTGAAATATGCCCCACTGTCCATCCTGACTTCCTCCTGAATCCTCCTCTGTGACATCACCTCCATCTGCCCAATCCTCCCTGCCCTTCGAAGTCAACTTCTTCCTTTTGGAAAAAAAAATTAACTTATATTACAAAAACGGAATTACATGGGCTTAGAGAAGATACACCTCAGCAAAAGCAGAAAACCAGAGCTCATCGGTCCTCTCTAACCAGAAGCACTCAAGCCCGCCTGCTCTGCCCGCCCTTCCAGCTCACGTCCCCAGTGTGCGCATCGGACCACCTGCCCCAGCGGGATCACACGCTGGCCCTGGCTCCTGACAGCGGCCATGCCCAGCTCAAAGCTGTGGTCTGGAGTTATAACGGTGCCCTGGCATCACCGTCTCCCTTTGTTCTCAGTTGGCAAAATCCCAGTGGCGGCAGAGGAGACAGCGCTGCCCACTCCTCACCTGCTGTGCACAGCAGGACGAAGCCAGAGAAACATAACATGCAGGCTGGTTTCACTCTAAATTCAGGGCCTTGAGTCTCTAGCGCTGCCCTCTACTCCAAGCTGCCTCCTCCTCTTCTTCCCCAAACCTCCAGCATCTCCTCCTGCCTCAGCCTCAACTGATGACCTCTGTGTTCCCACTTCCCTAAGAAATCAGCGCACCAAGGGGAGCGCGTTGGGGCACGCCTGTAATCCCAGAACTCAGGGAGGCTGAGCCAGGAGGATCCCAAATTGGAACGCAGCCCGGGCAACTTTGTGACTTTGCAAGACCCTGCCTCGGAATGATAAATAAAATGGGCTGGGGATATAGCTCAATGCAAAGGTCCCAGATTCAATTTGCAGCACTTCAAAACAAAATAAAAAAACAATCTCCCCCAGCCTCGGCACACTAAAGAGAATGTGCACACCCCAACACGGTCCCATTTACTTCTTTCTGTACTGCCTGCCTTATTTCTGCCACGATGGCACAGCCCGAGTGCTCTGAGCTGAAGCTGGTCTCTTCACCCCAGAAAATTCACCTGTCTTCTAGCTAAGATGACCAACAGATGGAACAGGGGTGAGAGAGGGGAGAAGAGAATGCCCCCGAGGCAAGGGGGAATGTCTCACCCAGGCCCACAGATCTCTACCAGGCATCTCATGTTTCTGGAGCTACCTCAGGGCAATTCATAATTACTACTGATCTCAAAGTAGCTCGACTGATTGATACTACTAGACTCATTTTATGGCTGAGGAAGTTTAGGCTCAGAGATTGCTTCAGTCCATTTTCTAGCACCATCACAAATAACTGAGATAATCAAATTATAAAGATGGAAACTTTATTTTGGTTCATGGTTTGAAAGGTTCCAAGTCGTGCTCAGGTGGACCCACTGCTTTTAGGCCTCTGGTGGAACAAAACTGTTGATCTTCTGGCCAGGGAGCAAAATGAGAAAGGGGAAGGGACCCAAGCCCCACAATCTTCTTCAAGGCCATGCTCCCAGTGACCTACAGAATTCCTACCACGCCCCAGCTCTCAAAGATGCTACCACCTTCCAGTAGCACCAGCCTGGGACCAAGCTTTAACACCTGGGCCCCCGAAGGGCATTTAAGATCCAAACTACAGCAGAGAGAGCATGACCTAGCCAAGCACAGACACGCAAATTAAGTGCAGAGCCAGGAGCAGCCCTGTGGTCTCTCCCTCCACACTCTGCTCGGCACCCTACTGCTTCCCAAGCAGATCATCTAAAACTGGCAGCAGCTAAGAGCTCTCGCACTGGGTAGAATAAGTGGTCCCGCTTTGAAGATTTCTGGGAACTTGCAGCTGCTAAACACTAAAAATATAATTTTGGAGAAGGAGTTGGCTGGTTTCTATAGAATTCTCAACTGGCATACAGTACAGTAATTTAATACCCAGAGTTCCATTTGCCTCTGCTATACATATAAATACCAAAAGGGTCAGTACCCCTGCCTTTCAAAAATCAAATGCTGTATCCAGCACACAAATAGCTCACAAGAAAATAGGACCCAAAGGCCAGTGCTTTCTGGAGGTAGCACTTTCGCTTCTGTTCCTGCGAAGATAATTCACGCTGAAACAACAACTTCTCCAGATTGGGAAGTGAACTGTCTGGGTATTCAGAGCCTTTCCTTTCTGAGGATAAAGGAAACATCTCTCTGGAGTGTGACTTTTCACAGATGCAGAAAATGCCAGTAGGGATGGAAGTTGCCAGTCCCGAATGCGTTTCCTGGCTGACTGATTTTGCCTGGGCTTGTTTTATTGAAACAAAGACCCTACTGAAACTTTCCAGTGAGAAGTTGCCTAGAACCAATTATCTCAGGATAACACTTCTGCTCTTTGCTAATCATGTTGTTTTTAGGCTTTGAGAAACTGATTTGCAAACGATCCTTTGAAGAGTATTTACGTAAAAGCACAAAGTTTCTTAAGAAGCAGTGACACATTAAGCCACTATTAGCCATTGACTACACACACACACACACACACACACGCACGCACGCACGCATAGGTTTTTTTTTTTTTTTTTTTTTTTTTTTTGTGGTGCCGGGGATCGAACTCAGGCCCTTGTGCTTACAAGGCAAGCACTCTAATCACTGAGCTAAATCTCCAGCCCCATGCATAGTTTTTAAAGAGTCTAATTAGCTATCTTGCGAGATGAGACATAGCTGGCTGAATGTTTTGGGAAGAGAAAAAGAGGAAAGATCTAGAATAGACATCAGTAAACTGTACTGCCTGTTCTGCCTGTTTTTGTCTGGCTAGAGAGCTATGAATGTCTTTCACACATGAATATTTATAACTGATTTCATGATAGGAACAAAAACTTTTTGACTCAATGAAGTAAAATGTTGTACCTTACCACCAAAATTCAATTACTCACATTAGTAGATCTGGATTATTACAAAATTATAATCATTATTATTGCTTTTTGGATTTTGTCAACAAAACGTTTGTATTAATGAGTCTTTGCTCTTCTTTATAAGAACCTACATAATATCCTCAATTTTGCCTCTTGGCTCAAAAATCCTAAAATATTTACTATGTGGTATTTTACAGAAAAATGTGATCAATCTCTCTTCAAGACCATGGAACTCGAGAGGGGAGGGCAGACTCAATGTAGAACAACATGGAACCAGACAGCCTATGAGAAGGTCACTTTCAAAAGGACAGAGGAGGACTCAGGTGGAGAGAGATGTGGAAGAGAGATGATCTTCCTTCTCATCTGTATACAGGGTTAAGAATTCCCCCAACTTCCAGGACTGATGTAGAACAACTTCTGTTTGGTGGTGCTATGTGCAGAACACAGCCTCCCAGAGCTCGGGGACTACAAATCAGCTTCCTAAAACATTCCTCACCACTGATCCAACAGGACCCACCCAAGGACCTTACAATGACAATTGTTATTAGAGCCCAAATGAGTCCAAAGTAAGAGCACAAGTCTCTGATGGCTTTATTTAAGGCCTACACTCACAGTAAAATAATTTTAAGTAGTCAAATAAAATAATATAATAATTTATTTTGAATTACAGGAGCAGGCTTTTCCAGTCTGGATTTGCTGTGTCACCCAGAGGCAGCTCTGGACCTGAGATGGAGATTGTCGGAGCTGGGCTGAAAGAAGCTAAAGAAATGTTCATTATTTGCTGTGACTATGAAACTGACGGTTGAAGCTAACATTCAAAACAAGTCTCGAAGTCAGAATTTCAAGTGCATGAGCCAGACGTCAAAGAGAGAATATTTAAACCCCCCCTTTAAATATCAAGGATGGCCTCTAGGTGAAGCCAGACAATGGAGACCGTGACAGGACCGTGGATCTCATGGCTGGCTCGCCTGAAATTCAATTAGGGAACTTTGAAAGATGACCCACACCCGAGCTCACTGCCAGACAGTCTGATGATGGGTCTGCGTTCACACTGGATTTTGAAGTTTAACCTGGGTTGAGGCCCACTGACTCGCAGGATGTTTCCAGGCTAATTCTTCTTGCGTCAGGTGACAAAGGAGACAGATACAAGAGAAGGCTTCTCCTAGGAGTTTCAGGCCAGCACTGACACTCAGGTTGGAATCCAAATAGATAAACATGGACAGAAACTGTGCAGAAAGAGTTGAAGAAAAGAAGAAGAAAGAAAGGAATTCTTTGCTTTCAGCCCAGCATGCTGGGGGAGATGAACATAAATGGTACAACGAAGTTCAGGCAGAAAGAGGACAACTTAAACTAATATCCTCGGTGCCCATAGGCAGCTCCTGGCATTCAGGAAACCCTCAAATTGCTATACCCCAGGGAAAGGGTGACAAAATACTGAACGGGCTCACAAAAGGAAGGAGAGGACAAGAGGGCACTGATGAATGGATACTGTACCCAAGACTCAGGACCAAGAAAGGAATCTGCTGTGAATATGTGGGACAAAACTCTTAAGATCAGGAGATGTGAGACAAGTTGGTGACAGCCCCCGAGGAGACCTCTGCCCCTCTCCCAGGGGCTGGACACTCAGGATGGGAGGAGGCAGAGGAAGAATCTTCCAGGGGGAAGTGACGCCTCTACAACGAACAGCATGTTTAAATCCCAATTTAACAGGGAAATTGCCCTGAAAGAGACGGACTCTTCAATTGGAAGAAACTGAACTGCCTTGAAACAAAAAGATTAGTTTTCTTTTTCATCATCAGTAACAATGAGGACTAGAGAGTAAGGTGAATTCAACTACTGAGAAATAAAGTCATTTTTTTCCTATATCTGACTAAAATTGAAAATGCATTAGAGATTTTCGAGTATGCAGAAGAATAGTCTCTAAGACACTCAAAGAAAACTATGAGAAAAGGGAAAAAAGGATTCACATAAGAAACACAGCTTTTCTAGAAAGTAATCTGGTGATCTGGCTCATGAATCGTAAAAACAGACATGCTTTAGTCATAGAAATTCTACTCTCAGGAATATAGCCTGAGGAATAAATAACGATTTCTGCCTCTGAGAACGTAATATTACATGATTTAGATCAATTCTACAGTTAAAAATAACCAAAAGGAAAATTAAAAAAAAATCTTAATGAAACGGTTACAGATGAACAAAATGGAAATTACTCAGCTGAGATCTGACTGAGACAGAGTAAAGAGACAGAAAAGCAGTACTAGGTGTGCTTTTGCCCGGAAGGGGTTCTAGTTCAGAAGAGGGTGCTGAAAGGCTGAGCTGTGTTGCTGGCAACCTCAGAGAGTCATGGGCTGGGATGTAGCTCAGTGACACAAAGCACGCTATGAGGTCCTGGGTTTGATCCTCAGCACCAACCAGCAACCACCACAAAAAAACCCGGAGGTTAAAAGTTGAACTTCATTGCCCATTAATGATGGGCAACCTGGTAAACCACCCTACCTTTTGATTAGGACACAGAAGGTCTGCCCTGAAGAATAACTATAACTCGGTAATTTGCTTGAGCACCCACTGACTGAAAGTCTACTTCGTTTCCTCTAGATCAGCAGTCTCAATCTTTCAGGCACCCAGGACTGGTTTCCTGGAAGACTATTTTTCTGTGGATGGGAGTGGGGGGGGGTGGAATGATTCAAAGCAGCGCCTGCGCAGTTCACAGCAGGGTCCCTGCTCCTGTGAGAATCCAGGGCCCCACCTACTTGAGAAGGGGTGGAGCTCAGGTGGCGATAGGAGCAGCTGTGAATACAGATGACGTTTCTTTGGCTAGCCCACAGCTTACCTCCTGCTCTACGGCCTGGCTTCTACGGGACTATGAACTAGTACCAATCTGGGGCTCCGGGATTGGGGGTCCCTCCTCTAGACACTCTGGAGAACCTCAAACCCTGACAATGTTGATTAATGGGACCCGGGTCTGCCAGCACTCCCATGCTCCTGGCAGAAGCGAGCAAAAATTTTCACTGATAGCAAATAACATGATCCTAGTTCCAAATAAATTCGATAAGCAATTTCCAAATAGAGTATCTAACATCTACAAAACATAATCAGAGGTAATCAAAAGCACCAGGAGTCAAGGCAGACCCGTGGAAAGACCCCAACAGAAAGGAGGGCACAGGACCTGCAGATGCTATTAGACAGGTGCTGCAGATCATCCTCTGTTTACTGCGCTCTAGGAGACGAAAAGCAAGCTTAAAAAATTCAGCAGGCAAGTGAAAATGATAAAAATGGATACCGTAGGTTTGAGAAAAGGGCAAAGGTAAGTATCTAGACCCCGAAAGCTTAGGCACTGAAATCAAGAACTTAATGGACAGATTAACAGCAAGCTAGACACAGCTGAAGAGAGCGTAACTGGGCGACAAGAAAAGTCAGAGGAAATTACCCATAAAAGTTTCCATCCTAGACTCTTGATGCAAACAGTTCAGAGGACAAAGAGATGAAAGATGGAAAATATATTTCAAAACTCAGGCAGCATAGAGAATGCACTGATAAAGTGCGTGAAATCCCAGAGAAGAAACACGGTAGAAGCACAGTTATAATAGACAATTGAAGATGTCCCAGAATTGAGGAAAGACATCACCCCACAGATTCAAGAAGCTCATCACATCTCAAGGAAAATAAATAGAGTCTACCCCATAGATACAGCGTAATACAAAGAAAAAACAAAGAAAATCTTAGAAGGAGTGAGAAAGGGGAAAGAAAAAGAGAAAAAAACCTTGCTCTATTACAATATTACTACAATAAATCTAAATTTCCATCACTAAGGATATAGTTAAGCATATTTTGCTACACTTGGCCTGATAAAATGTATGCGGCTATTAAAGTTAATCAAAAATATTGATTGTTACAAGAAAATTTTCATGTTATCCTGCTAATAAAAAGCTAAGAATGAAAAAAAGCTAAGAATTCAATTGTGTCTATGCCCAATCCCTTTATTTAAATACACACAGTATAATGAAAATAATAAGCAAAAAATGTTGGCAAGTACTATTTCTGTGTTGCGAAGTTGTGAGCTATTTTTATTTTCTTAAGCTTGTTTTCCATGTCTTTTCCATGAACCTGTTGACTTTTACAATTAAAGAAAAACATTTTTTCCCTTAGTTTTGTTTAAAAATATCACACTAGCAACCATTGTTTTGAATTTCAAATTAGGGCAGAAATCATCCAAGCCAGTATTATTTTGACCATATCACATTCTAATTATTTTGTTTTTAAAGTATGTCGGGTTTTGCTCACAGGAAGACAGGCTGGGGTGGTGTTTTATTGGTATGTGTTATTACTTGAATAAGGTCAGAATATAGTTAAGAAAGTCCCACACTTTTCTGGGTGCTTTTGCAAGGAAGAGTCCAGGAAGGTTTCTCTCTCAACCTCTTCTATGGCTCTCCCAGAAGACCAATGTCTCAGAGTGGATTCTTTTTCTCCAAAATTCTTCCAGAGACTTGGCATGCCACCATTCCCTCCATGGGCTTGATATGTATCAAAATGGAGTAATGGAAAAGGGGATTTTTCTGAGACAACTCGAGGATAAAGAAGAGCCAGGTGTGGTGGTGGACGCCTGTAATCCCAGCACTCTGGGAGGCTGAGGTAGGAGGATCCCGAGTTTGAGCCAAACCTGAGCAATTTGGCAACTGAGGAAGACCTTGTCTCAAAAAATAGAAAATAAAAAGGAATGGGGATGTAGCTCAGTGTGAAGGTCCTAGGTTCAATCCTCCACCACCACATAAACAAACCAACAAACAAATGAAAGAAAGGAAGGAAGAAGAAAGACATTTGGTGTAGTAAGACATACTGAGTTTTACAGAATATTACAATAATATTTACATTAAGATCTCTTCTACTGATCTTATCTATCCTTCCCTCCAGCCATTTCTCCACTCACATAGGTCTAGAAGCCTCTGGAATTCCAGAAAGGCTGACGACTCTGGCCAAGCTGACTCATAGAGGGAGAGACTTCATGGAAAATCATTAAGACCATCTGAAATGGAGTGGACTGTGGCTGCACGCTCTAGGATAATTCCATGTGGAGAACATGTGGGTACCAGGGTACAGAGACTGGTAATGCCTAAAATCTCAGCAGCAAAGCTGTTTCTCATGCACATCTTCCCACTGGCTTCCTGGCTCAAGGACATAAACTAAGGGCAGTAGTTATTTCATTGGAAGGCTGGTTTGTTGATTGTTAGGCAGGGCTGAGCCACATGGAACTAGACAACACTCTCCAGCCCTAGGAATGGGGACCTTCTCAGCAACTCTAGCCCGAGTCTTTATGTGTGTCTACTCTAAATTCACTAAGCAGGTCTTTCATTATGGTCGTCATCTCTGACTTAACTTGACCAATTATTTCTAATCTGATGTTCTCTATAACCTCATCCATCTGTTTTTTAACTTCTGCTGCTATCATTTCTGAAAGTTTGGTTGAGTGTTTTCCAATTTCCTCTATTTCATTGTCCTCTGGATTTGTT
>PVJO010020976.1:9645-31064 GCA_004026905.1 Hystrix cristata | reverse complement strand
GGTTCATTCACTGTTCCCAGGCCACCCTTGTTTTCTCTCCTAGCAGACCCGTTCCCACTCCAGGGCTTGACTTTGCTGTCCCTCCGCTAGAAACACTCTTCTCCTGATCTTCACAAAGTCTCTCCCACACCACATTCAGATCCCTGCTTAGAAAGGCTTCTCCCGATGACCTCACTCAACTAGCCACCACTGCCAGCTTCTTGACCTACCAATTTCTCTTTATCCTGTTGGGATCTCCTAATAATAATGTAGTAAAGCACTAAATAGATACAGTACTTCTTGAATGCGTGCACGGAAGAGAAACACCAAATCTACTTAAAAGAACTGTGGAGCTTCTGGGATTCAATTTTGGAAGACAAACACAAGGGTCAAGTTCAGTGGGACACTGGTCAGGGAGAGGGTGTCTACCTGCAGGAAGACATCTCAAATAACAGGAAATTGTTGCAGGAAGAGGTCCAGCGGTGCCTCGGTCACGAACTCGATTCTTTCCATGATTCCGGTCACAAATCAAGTTGGACGAGAACGGAATCAAATTCAATGGTTAGGTTCAATGTTGACCTTGTGGGGAATCTTAATTCAGTTCTTGGCCAATTCCATCTGTGACCAGTACTGTGGAGAGAACTGAGTTCGTGAACCGAGGCACCACTGTAAAGGGGATCCTGGGGGAGGAGGCTTTTGAGCCGAGGGCTGAAAGAGCTCTGGTGTTCCAGCGGCTTAGAGGGTCTGCAGACCTTCCCGTTTCTGCACTGCTGTAATGTAGCAAGGGACGCAGCGTGACCCCGATGCTCACGCACCTTCCTAGGTCTGCTTACGTCTGTCCTTCAACTGGCTGACAACTTTGTTCTGCGTCCTTAGTTCAGATTGCTTAGATGAAAAGCATTTTGGCTGACTCATCTTTTAGCTGTCGAAAGCGGCTACAATTCACCGACAGCTGGCCACACAGATGTTTTTCTCCAGGGTGGTGATGCTTCCAGGTTCAGTTAGCTGAGGCCTAGTCAAAATGAGGTTCTCAGTATGGGCTGTGGACAGGACCCTTGCTTTAAAGTCAAAATAAAAGGATCTTCCAGGGGCTGGGGATTTAGCTCGGTGATTAGAGTGCTTGCCTTGCAAGCACAAGGGCCTGAGTTCGATCCCCGGCACCACAAAAAAAAAAAAAAAATTAAAAAAAAGGGTCTTCCATGCCCAAGGCCATTTAGTACACTGTATCTATGTGGCCAGTACGGATAATCTTAAAATTCTAAACGAAACAGTCAGTTTCCTCCCTTCTTCTAAGTGCTCGTCCTGAGCTAGGCAGAGCCTCTGCCTATTTATCCCTACTTCAATTTCCTGTTTGTGTATAACCCTTCTAATAAAAAGAAAAAGGCAGCGTGACAGAGAGCCAAGGTAAGTGAGAGCTGGTGAGGGAGGCCTCCCCATACCCAGAGCACGGTCCTCTCAGCCACTCTGACTGACAACTGTGAGGACACTTCTGCTTTCATATGCCAGGAGTCCAGGGTCAGGGAGGGCCCAGAGTAGACACAAACACCACTCGTGAAGCCGTGAGATCTTGGGCCCTCATCCTCTCCCAGTTCAGGGGGAGCCATATCCTCAGTGCTGGCTCAGTCTTCAGACTGCTACCAATATGGCAGCAGCAGCCCTGGGTGTCGCACATGCACAAGACGACATCCAAGAGAGGAAGAGGCACTCTCTGCCTGAGAGTCTCTCAGTAGAAAGTTTTCCAGAAGCTTCTGGAAAACTCTGCATTCCTTCTCATTGGCCAGAATTGGGTCACGTGGCCTTTCCCATCAATGAGGAGATAGGATTATCTTTAGATTGATCTGGGGGCAGGTCATTGTTCTCTGAAGCTGGCGGTGTGGATATCTGAACTGGTTCCACATTCTCTCGGGGAGAAAAACGAGGGCATGTACAGATACTGGCAAGACAATCTAAGAGGGCCCACTGTACCCTTAGGACCATTCCAGAAAACAACAGAGACCGAGGCACAAAGAAAGATATGGGACAGGCAGGGATATCTGATACAAAGAAGTACATAGATATGGGGATGGAAGTTCTGATTTCCAGTTCCAGCCCTGCCACCTGTTAGCTGTTACATCCTCCCAGAACCTCAACTTACTGGCCTGTAAAATGGGGATTCTAGTATCTGTTTTGACTCATTGTTTTAAAACCTAAACAAAGCAGTGGGGGCAGGGGCAGGAGAGGTTCCAGACATAAAGGAGCATGAAACTAGTTAATACTGATAAGAGAGAGAGAAAGATTCTGCAAGACAGTTGGAATGAAGGGCAGGGTAGGCCAGGGATGAAAGGCAGTGTGGTTTGCTGGCTCTTGAAGGTGAGAATGACAGGTAGTGCCATTTCACAGTGCACCTCAGGGGCATAAGAACCTCCACAGTTTGCAGTCATTTCTGTTTGCAGAAAGACACCAAATAACAAGGGTAATTAACTCCAGAGACCCCAGCAGAGTTTTGTGTGTGACTTCATACTGACCCAAGGGCTGTGCTGGTGCCGATGGCCAAGATCCTAATCTCCAGGATTGAGGGCTTGATCCCCTTAAATCAGCTGCTCTGGAGACGGAGGAAGAGCCAGGTGAGGGTGTGAACATCACCGACTGCCTGGTGGATTAACGAGCAGGCTAAGCCTCCCTAACAGACGTTTTTGTTTTTCAATTTTGAGGCCTTCTTCAAAAAAATCTCAGTTAATTGGATTGCTGCCTCAGAGACACAGATGCAGGTTCTAAAATGAGAGAAAAATACAGATAGAGACAAGGTCACATGTCTGGCTTTCTTGGAGCAGCAATGTGCCACTCTGCACCTTATTGCAGCTCTGTATGGCTGGGGACCACATCCTCCCGGAATGGCCTTTTCAGGGAAGCTGAGTAGCCTGCCCCCAGCTCTTCCCGCATCAGGCCTGTAGCTCTGAGTAGGACTTTAGCTTTCTAATCTCTTAAAGAAAACTACAGTACCAGGTTTGGGCTCTTCATCTGCAGTTTTTCCGAAGACTTGGCTTCCCAAATCGTGATGGTAGAAGGAAACCAGGATCCCTGCTGGTCAAAGCATCCAAGGACCAAGACATGCTAGGGATGGGGAGCCTGAGTCCAGCACCCTGCCAGCTTCCACAAAGGCACCCCCATGGAGCCTCAGTTTCCCCATTTTAAAAACAACAGGGTTGGGAGTCTCTGAGACTGTTTCTCCTTCAGCTCCTCACTGCTTCTTTGACGGGGAGCAGTGGCCGCAAGGTTGGATGCAGCTAAGAGCCTTTTTTCACTCTGCCCTCTGCGTTCCAAAAGGTCTAGGTAGAATCTCCAGGGTTTAGGGTCAGGAGCAGAGCTGGGGTCACACAGCCCGCAAGGGTAAGGAAGAGGGAAAGGGCAAAATGCCTTCAGCGCTCAATGAGCTTTCCTTCAGCACTCAATGAGCAACGTCCTGGGGTGGCCCGGAACAGAGATCAGGTGGGGAGAGCTAGACGATGGGTTTTCACAGATGCCTTCAATGAAGGAATCAGAAGCAGCCAGGGCCAGGAAGGAGGAAACCTGATTAGATCCCAGTTTGGTGGCACACTCATCCTGTGAGCAGTCACTTTCCAGGCTTTGGTTTCATCTACCTTCAGAAGGGAAAGTAATACTTATGTCACCAGGCTGCTGGCAGGCTGGATTAGACAGGTAGATAAAGTGCCTGGTACTGGACAAATACTGATGAAATGTCATCGCCCTTCTCATCTTGTGCTAACTGAAGTACCACTATCTTCCGGCTCCTCGGAGGGCCTGAGTTCTGGGAAGCAGAGAAGTCTTATTATCTTAATAGCAAACACTCAGAGACTTCAGCTTTGGAGGGAAGCCTCCCAAGTGCGAGGGGCAGCTGGCTGGGCGATCATGCTTCCATTTGGCTGCAGAGTTGCCACTCCCTCAGGTAATCTCCCTGCAATAGCTTTTCCTGGAGCCTGCTGGCCCGAGCCAATGAATTCTGTGGCTTCCTTGTGAAGCAACTTGGACTGACCTCAGGAGGGGAGTGAACTAAATACAAAGGGAATACAAAGAATGAACAAAGAGAGTGACACGCAGACTCAGTTTCCCCTCTGGTCTCAGTGGAGAATCTACATATCATCAGAGCGAGCTACCTATCCAGCTCTTCGCTCCTCTGAGTTTCTGAATCCACTCGGAGTAGATGGCACCACCTCACCCAGGATTCACCCCATTATGTTCCAACCCCCTGGATACTGAGCCTTAGAGATTTCCATTCCCCTAAGCAGCCCTCAAGCCTCAAAGATGTCAGCTCTGATCTGAGAATCTCTTGTTCCCTAGAGGTTGGTGTCAGGAATGACTTGGCCCCTCCTGGTGGTGGCCCTCCAATACAGGACATTTCAGCTACCACACTAATGCAGTAATGCCATTCAGCAGTCCTAGGCAGTAAGCCTTCTCTCTGCTTCCTTCCAGGCTGGAAAGACAGGGCTGATAATTACGAATAGGAAGGGAAGAACTTCAGGCAACATGGAAAATCTCTGGGGTTCTTGTACTCATTTGGTCACTTAGCAAGCATTCCTAAGCCCCTAGTATATACTGTGGTAGGTATGTGAAAGTGTCAGAGATAAGTCAGACACAATCAAGAAGCCCCCTGTCTATGGAGAAGGGAGCATGTCTTAATTACTTCTTTATTGCTGGGAAAAATACCCAACACCCACTAGTTACAGGAGGAAAGTTTTATTTTAGCTCACAGTTTGTAGAGGTTTCAGTCCCTAGTGGGCTGGCTCCAAGGCAGGGTGGCATGCAGAGGAGGAACAGTCCGTGGCGGGGCAGGCAGGAAGCAGCAGTAGTGAACTTCCTTCCTTCTTTTCCTCTTATATTCCAACCAGGCTATAAGCCTATTGGTTGGTGCTACCCACAACTGGT
Organism: Hystrix cristata; assembly: GCA_004026905.1. Classification (NCBI taxonomy): domain Eukaryota; kingdom Metazoa; phylum Chordata; class Mammalia; order Rodentia; family Hystricidae; genus Hystrix; species Hystrix cristata. Next base: position 26,186 of record PVJO010020976.1, on the reverse strand, counting down.
GCACTTTTCCCTTATCCACACCCAGAACTGTTCTAAACCAATCAGTGGAGTAATTTTATTAATCCATATTCATGCACCATAGATCCAGGCACTTTCAATAAACCCCACCTATGAGCACATGAGGCTTTGAGGGGATATCTAGACACAAGCCATAACAGAGCATATGCACAAAATAGCTAATTAGGAAAAAAGAAGAGAAGAATGTGCTATATGTACAGGTCAAATATGGGTGTGTACAGGATGATGGAAAGGGCATTTTGGACCAGGCAGTTTGAAGAGGGTTTCCCTAAAGCAGTAGTCTTGGGGCTGAAGCTTGGAGGGTGGTTCTCTGACTCTCTTGAAGGTGACAGTGGTGGCTTTTTGATTCCCCAGAAGAAACCCTTTCATCACCCTGGATTGGAACACTACCCAGGGAGAGAACCCAATGAGTCTGGTAAGCGAGGAGTAAACTTCCAAGAGGAGCCCAAGGAATGTGAATATCTGAACTCAACCCAAGATTGGAAGATCTCATTAGAGAGATGCTGTACACACAGTCCTGGATAGGGCAATATCAATAACAGAAGCAAGGACTGCATCTATTTTTAAAGCAATCGCTTCTAGAAATAGCCCCAAAGCGACACTGGTCATTGATTGCTAGGAAACCAGCTATCCCTGCTGGGATTTCTGCTCCCTGCCATGTTTGTACATATTTTTTCTAGGTTCCTGTGTGTTTTCTTTTCAGTACACACATTCAAATACTCACCAGCATCTGTTTCAGCTCACATCCCCCTTGTCTTTCTGAATAACTGCACCTGTGTGTACAAGAAAATGGATGATGTCCTACTAATTGCAGCGCTCCAGATGATGCAGACAGTGGAAAGAGTCCTTCGGTTTTTGTGTTTTGTTTCTGTTTAGTCTTCTGTTTCTACAAGCAACTATTAAAATTACTTGCTTTGCCCAAACTCTTAGCAAATGAGATGGGAACCTGCCTGGCCACAGGTGGGAATGGATTTTACAAACACTGCATTGCAGAGAAAGGAACTGAGCTTAGAGAGCACTTTCAAGGGCTATCAGTTCTATGTTAGGCTGGCTGAAGCTTCTCTTAACTGATCTTTAAAACGCCAGTGTTTTAAGGGCAAGCACATATTAACATACAGATAGATGTTAGGAGTGTGCTTTTAGGACACCAGATAAAGTAAGAATACAGTCTTTGGTCATGATATATGTAAATACACAACTTCTATTGTTGATGTTCATGGATGAAGAAATAAAAGGTATCTGAACAGTAATAGGTAGACCTACCATTCCCCTTTCTGAAATGACCATCGTACAATCATTACGATGCTCCCTCTAGTCTACAACACTGTGTTCAATACCTTGTGGCTCAGGAAACCTGAAGGCCTGAACTCTGACCACTTAGACTCCTCAGAAATGTGCACCCTGCTGCATACAAAAGCAGCCCACCAGAGAGGCCATATGGTGTGGGAAGGAATGTGGGCTTTGGAATTAGACAAATCTGGGCCCACATTGAAATTCTGCTGTGTCTTCATTGTGTGACTGCCAACAGATATTTTCACTTATCTCAACTTCAGCTTATTGTCTTCTAAAATGAGAATAATAATAGAACCTAACCTATAGAGTTATTGTGAAGCTAACACAAGCTAACTCATGTAAAACCCCAAGCAGTATGCCCTCACCCAGAGGGCACTCAATAAATGTGAATTTCTGTCTTCTTCTGACCTCCTTCTCACACTCATTGTTTCTTTCACCTTGGGAGTATTTGCCAGTGCACAGTTGAAACTATATGTTGGAGACCTCCTGACCTCATTTGATTCTTCATTTCAGGGTCTCCTGCTACTCTTTCCTCTGAACATTTTTAAAATCGACCTTTGAAAAGGTCTTTGGTAAACTTCTGACCCAATCCTTCCTTCCCGGAATATCACAGATACTAATTTTCTTCATCTAAAATGTCCCTTCAAATCTATTTAATCAACTCATGCATCCTTTGGGGCCTTCCGAGGTTCTCAAGTAGCAGCTCCCTTAGTCACTTCCTCTGCTGTCTGCGAAGGAACTCAGTCTCCAAGGTGATTTCACTCTCTCTGATCTGGAGAGAACGTCAACATCACACAAATGCTATGCTTGCTATCGATCTGTTTTCTTTCAGGGTTTCTGTGAAAAACTGGTTGAGGTGCTTTTAGTAAATTGATGATTCCTTCTGCCTGCACACATGTCCCTCTGTCTGTCTGTGGGTATAGCCAAGTCAGGTCCAAGAAAACCCTCCCTGCTGTGCATAGACAGCTCTATCTATCTTCAAGACTTCATGCTGAGGTTTGTGAGTGCAAAACCATTTCTGAACGAATGGCCTCGGATTCTTGGTAATTGAAAAAAATGGCAATTTAGTGCTGTGATCTTCAATTGTCATATTTTCTGCAGAAGACGACTTTGAATCATTTGTATTCAGCATCCTGAGTTGAAGTTTTACTGAATAATTCACTATCCCCCATACTATCTTGTATTATCCTGCCTTTGCTTATGTTATTCCCTCTGTCAAAAATGTTATTTCTCATTCATTCATTTACCACAATATATTTATTATATACCTACCGTAGGGCAGACACCATGATGGATGTTAGGAATTCAGTGGCGGGCAAAACTAGATACTGTCCTTTCCGTGTTGTCTTAAGAGCAACGGGGACTCACTGAACATTTAGAGAGGGCACCGGATATGATTACCTGATTAGATGGAAAGTCATTCTGGTTTCACGGTAAAGAACAGATTGAAGAGAGCAGGTACAAGTGTGGAAATTTATGCTTTTGACCACAGTGGAAAAAGTGGCACTGCACTAGACCTCTGCTGTAAATAAATAGTAAAAACTGTACAGAATAGATAAAGAAAGTGCTTTTTGGTATGGGCAATGGCCAATACAAGACCATGATCTCTTTTTTTTTTAATTTTATTTTAATGGTACATTTTAGATGTACATAGTGATAACATTCATCATAGGGGATTTGTACCTGTACATGATATATCTTGTTGCTTCTTTTTTTCCCTTTCCCCTCCCCTTACCCTCCCTCCCTATTTACAAAAGCTTTGTTTCCATTTTTTCCTTCCATTTCTTATTTCTCCTGTCCCTCTGTTCCTTTCCCCCTCCCTTGTTCCCTTTCACATTTGGACATTTTCTTCCCTTTCCCAATATAATACATTTTAGTCTTTATTTACATTTCAGTTTCTCACACCAGAGAAACTATGCAGTATTTAAACATGTGTGTCCGATTTATTTCACTTAAGAGTATGGTCTCAAGATGCATCCATTTACCTAGGAATATCTCAAGCTTATCATTCTTTATGGCAGAGTAGTACTCCATTGTATAAAAAAACCACATTTTCTTTATCCATTCTGCTGTTGATGGGCATTTGGGCTGCTTCCAAGATTTAGGTATTACAAACTGTGCTGCTATAGACATATATCCCTGCAGTATAATGATTTTAATTCTTTTGGGAAGATACCAAGAAGTGGAATAGCTGGGTCAAATGGAATCTCTAGTTCTAGTTCCCTGATGAATCTCCACATTGATTTCTATAGTAGTTGCACCAGTCTACATTCCCACCAACAGTGGAGAAGGGTTCCTTTTTCTCCGCAGCCCCTCCAGCATTTGTTATTGGCTGATTTGTTGATAATAGCCATTATTTGTGGAGTAAGGTGGAATCTCAGGGTTGTTTTGATTTGCATCTCTCGAATGACCAGTGATGTTGAACATTTTTTCATATATCTATCTGCCGTTTCTACTTCTTCATCTGAGAAGTGTCTATTCATTTCATTTCAGTTGCCCACTTTTGGATTGGGTCTTTAAATTTGGGAGGTCTGATTTTTTTGAGTTCTTTATATATTCGAGATGTTAGTCCTTTGTCAGAGGAATAGCTGGCAAAAAATTTTTCCCACTCTCTGGGTTGTCTCTTTGCTCTGTTGGTAGTTTCTTTTGCTGTGCAAAAGCGTTTTAACAAGATCAGGTCCCAGTTGTTGATTCTTTGTGATATTTCCTGGGCAACTGGGGATTTGTTCATAAAGTCTTTGCCTATACCTATGTCTTCAAGGGTTCAACCTATTCTATCTTCCAATAGATTTAGTGTTTCTGTTTTAATATTTAGATCTTTGATCCACTTTGATTTTAGCTTAGTGCTGAAATGATCTCTTTAAAAAAAAAAAAGAAAAAAATGTGATAGCTCATTTTTCACCAGTTCTCCCTCTAGGGACAACTTCCTAACTATGATGTAGGGAGGGAGAGCCGAAATATAGCATGACACTCCCATTGACCTGAAGGAGCAGTCAGATTCGGGGATTACTGAAGTAAGTGGAATCCACAGGACAGGCCTTTAGAGGGGCCTCAGAAGTCTGTGTCATAAGATGGCTGCACATGCGTAGTGTGAGAGTACATGAAGCTTATTGGGCAGGACTGTATGAAAGTGGAAATACTAGAGGGCAAACGATACTGGGTGATAAGAGAGTTCTGGCTCAGTCAGAGTCTAGAGACCTTGTTAACACCTGGACGTACATTTAAAACAGCAGAAAAGCCATGTCCTGGAGCAGGGGTGTGCAAAGTATGACTCTTGGTCCGGCCACCAATGTTTGTAAATAAAGTTTTATTGGACTACATCTTACCCTTTCATTTACATTTGAGCTACAACTGTAGAGTTGGTTACTTACTACTGAGGCCATATGGCCCTTAAGACTAAAATATTTGCTATGTGACCCTGAAGAGAAAATTTTCTGACCCTGGTCTTAGAGAAAAGCCTCCTCTGGACTTGTTCTAACAATGTCTAAAAGCAAGTCTCAACAATATTCACAGAGAATTTTGCAATTTTAGTTCCGTGAAGTTAGAGGAGCTAAGACAGCACCACAAAATTTTCTTTCTCTCCAACAAAGTGTAAAATTAAGTCTTTAAAATTTCAAGATATTTGGCCAAAAAGTGAAGCTTCTTCTAGGACAAAACTAAACACTCTTTAGAGAAGGTACTGGGATCCAGAATCTTTATGATACATCATCCATCATGTCTAGAATATAACAAAAATTACTAGACATGCATAGAAAGAGCAAAAGTCTGATTCATAGGCAAGAGGGGAAAGTCTGTAATAGAAATAGACCCATGAAGGCCCAAATGTTGGATTTAGTAAATACTTCAACATATATATCATATGTATGAATTATCTATTAGGAAAATATAGTCTCAATGAGATTATCTTTAAAGAGAAAATTAAGTTTTAAAATGAAGAGTGAATGTGGGAATATAAATTAGAAGGCTACTAGCAAGTCCCAGGTGAGTGGTAATGATAGATGACACCAGGATGTTGGTTATGTCTTCAGAGATAAGTAGGTGTTTTCAAAAGATTTTTGGAAGAATGTTTAACAAAATTTGGTGATGTTGGATGTGGAGAATAATGGAGCAGGATGTGTAAAAGAAGATTCTTAGATATTTTGGCTTGAAAAATGAAACTGTTGAAGATGTAATTTACTGAGTTGGCAAATCCTGTGGAAGTATCTCTCCATTAAATTACGTTAGGATTTGGATATATTTAGTTCCTTATCTCAGTAATTGCCAGTTATTATTTAAGGGCCAGTTCAAACACTCCCTTTCTCAACTCCAATATGTCTACTTTTCAGCAGAATTGTCCACTTTTTTGTTATTCCCATAATACTTTGCTAAGATGCTGATTGCAGGCCCATCTTTCTCTTACACAATCATCTATTTACACACTCAGACTATGAACACCCTGAAGGCACAGACCATGCTGTGTTCATCGCTCAGCACATAGACAGTTTTTAATTAATGATGAATGATGAATAAAAACCATTCTTTATCTAGTTCATTCCCTGAGGTTTGTGAGTGGAAAACCATTTCTGAGATTAAGAGCAAGGATGTTGGTGTCCACACAGACCCGATACCAGGCTTGAGTGTCCAGTGACTGAGTAAGTAAAATATCATTTATAAATGAGAGAGACAGAGAGATCAGCACAGAAACTGCCTCACTGAAAATTCTCAGTAAATGTTAGCTCATGTTATCCTGATGATGAATGCAAATGTTGCAAAAGCAGCTACCCAAGAAAGGGTTTTGGATGAAACAGTAGAGAGAGCTGATAGCAGGAAGAGCTGCCCCCCCTTCCCCACATGTGCACACATGGATGTAGGGAGGCCTCTCACAGACCAAACATGTGCTAGTGCTTAGCAGCATTTGCTAAACTCTGCTGGTGGGAATCCTTTAGAGGAATATGAGAACTGGATATATACTTAGGGGAATAACTTATTTTTCCTAATGATCATTATAGAGAAAATAGGAAGAAAAATGGTCATTGCTGGCTAGTTTACATGTAGATACTAATACATTTACTCACATATTCAGAAAAGATCTTCCCTCAGGCAACTTCTTAGCTCCACAGGACTTACTGCTTAACCAAATTTAACTGTTTGTGTGGCTACAAAATGTTGGATTAGCAGAGTTTATTCAATTGTGCTTTACAGAAGCTTGAAATTTTTGCTGAAACAGCCAGAAGATAGTTCTGCTTACTTCTCTATTCTTATAGACATTTAAAGTTTAAATAATTGTACATCCATGGGCCCCTAGGTATTACAGAGCCATAAGACACGTAAAGAAATTTATTTTAACATTATCCTAACCCTCAGATCGTTCCATAGGCCAGCGATGGCGAACCTTTTAGAGCTTTCAATGATAACAAACAGCTAGCCGCAGCACGTGTGCTGGAGGTTCGCCACCACTGTCATAGGCTGTCAGACCCAGGCCGGGGTGAATGGAGAAGCAGCCATGCCATACCCCAATACCCCGATAGTGTTCTTATATGCCACAGCGTCCCTGCTCCATGCCCTTGGTCCCTCTGGGACCTTCAGTTACTCACCTTATTGTTAAAATTGCCCTCTAACATCGTCCCCTCTCCCCAAGTCTCTGGGGTTAAGTCCAAGGTGAGTGGACAGTCACCCTTTGCCTTTAGCCTCTGGCCATGACCTTTACCCTCACTTACTAAGCCTTTCTACCTCATGATGAAGAGCATGGGAAGCCAGTGTCCCACATTGTTGAGTATCTCATTGCAGGACTGGGCAGCTCGCATCCCTGTGTATTTAAACAGGTGTCTTTTCCAATAGATGCATTTGTTCTGTGACAAAAGATCTCTTCCTGCCAGCCTTCCTGACATGCCCGAATTCTAAGATCCCTGAAATCAGAGCACTTCTGTCTGAGCCGAATCTTGACTTGCTCTGGAAAGTGTTAGAAGTTTAACCTGGCAGAGCTCAGCTAGAGCCTCTCTATCCCTTTCTGATTCAGGTAAACCTGCTCAGATCCCCAAAGAAAGGCCTGTCAGAGTCCAGGATTCTCACAATCTCTGTGAATGCAACAGTTGACCCCTTTCTGGACTTCCTCACCTCCGCTTCTGATATTAATGCCTGTAGCCCAAGTTCTGCCTCATGTTAACTTGAGCATAAGCTTAGTCCTTTCATAGGTTCACAGAAGAGCCATTTGGACCAAGAATTTCATGAATTTCATAAATACACTAAGTTTAGACTTCCGCATCCTGACCTCTTGGCTTTTCCCCCATCTCTTATCCCATCATCACCTCTTGTTTCTCCTCTTTTCATTCCTTCTCCATCGACAGTGATGCATTTTCATCTAGCCTCTCGAAGAACATCTCATGTCATACACATGTCCCTGGGTTGTCTCTGTTTTTAACTCTCTCCTAAATCTCCCTCAAGAGTCATATTCCTAAGAGAGCTTTTGTGTCAGTGTCAACATAATGACATATATTTTTCTTATTGTCAACATAATGACATATATTTTTCTTATTCATCAGGATTCGGACCACCCTTTCCAAATTGAAGAACTAGTATCTTCCAAACCCATCCATCTAGTTATCAATTGGCCTGAGACATGAGTAGATCTACCTTGGGGGAGCTCTGGGCATCACTTGGAGGACTGTCATTTGTGTTACCAGGACCACTGTGTTAGCCCACACCCACCGCCTTCTGTGACATCGGGAGCTAACATGAGAGACGGAAGAGACACAAAGAGGCTAACATTTGAGGCATAGACATTGGAGTCAGGTACACCTGGTTTTGATCTTCAAACCCACCTCTTACTGATCATCTGAGAAATGGAGACAATAATAGGTGTCTCACAGAGTCATGGACGGTATTAGGATAAGAAGCTTGGTAAAAACCCCTGCCTCTACCAGACATGTGAGAGGCTCCTTTCCTTTTATTCATGGTCCAGAATGGCTGCTAGTGCATTTCAGATGTATTTTAGTCTCAAAAGTCCTACTGACAGTTACTTCCCAGCAAGGCAAGGTAGGAAGTATCACTCAGCTATACTTCCCAGCTCAGGTCCTGACAAGCCTAAGGAATAGGATCCTCCCTGGTGATAGAAACTAAGAATCCTCCAATGTTGCACCCCGTGTCCTCTCTTTCAGACCTACCTCTACTTATCATCAACTCCTTCCACATAAAGCACAGAAGATGGAGAATCTATACAGAAGTGATTCCAGCTATAGACACTAAAAGGTTTCTGTGTATTAGGTTGATGGGAACTTGGGGCCATTTTGCATCTGTATACATACTCTTCTCCCTTCTTGGAAGGCTTCTTCCCCTAAGCCTGTCTTGTCTGTATGGTAGACATCCACTCAGTTTACAGTAGCCCAGGCTCTCCTATACTCACTTTCTTCAGTTGATTACCACCCACCACACACACACACACACACACACACACACACACACACACACACACAGAGTGATGGTGAAATAGTCTGATTCCATTACTGTTTCCCCCTTCTTAAACTTCAAACTCACTTAGCAAGAGGACTCTGCAATATATTTGGGAGAGTCAAACTGAATCCAACTCAGCTAAACAACATTGCCCCCAACTAAAGCTCCTTTTCTGTTCCACTCATTGAGAACATCAGCCCCCGTTCTGGGAAGAGTTTCTCAGGCATTATCTCATCGAGCCTTCACAGCCATCCTGTAACATCCTGCCTCAATGCCTGCCTCGATTGCCATTACTGAGCAATTCTAGGGCTTCTATCCGCTCAAACTATGCCTGAAAGGAGAACCTGATTGCAAGAGAACAGAAAGAACAGAGGTTGATTCCTGCCTGCTTCTCAAAGATCAGTAAGAGCTCTTTATGTGCTCCATCTACTCTACAAAGTACTTCATACACTCATATAACCCTCACAAGTGTGTTTGAGAATAACTTATTTCATCTCTCTTAGCCTAAGTTTCCCTATCACCATACTAGGTGTGACATTAATAATAATAGAATCGCCTACTTTGTCATGAGAACAAATTGATTTTAAGATGCTAAACGTGAGCTTGGGACATGGAAAGAGCTCCATAAAAAAACTAGTATTCAAGGAGATTTCTCCTCCAAAATATCCTTTATTGTGGCTGAAGATGCTGAGAATCATCTAGCAGAGTTTCTATCTCCTTTCAAGTCCTGCATGGCGGGGTCATCCCTCACTTTCAGATGTGCCATCTTCTGTCTTGGAGCCTCTGATAACTCTGAGACAGGAAGAATGTCATTGCTATTATGATAATTACCATAATAATCAATGGAACTCTTTTACGGATTTTAATATTCCATAAAACAAAAGTCTTCTGGACTTATTATTTTAGAGCCCAAAGTAAAGTGAGTATTCGATTACCACCTGCTCATATACTAGCTCAATATCATCTCAACTCATCCACTTAGCAAAATTTCCACTGCCCCCAAAGAAGACCTTCTCTTTTGGGTCCTATGCAGTGCCTCCCCCAGAAGGGCCCAATTCTACCCTGTCCCCTGCCAGACCAGGGCAGGGATGGAGTGGCCAAAGCTCTAGGAGTCCCTGTCTCAAGATCCCGAGGCCCCCAGCAAGTGACTTGAATGTCCCTCTTGCTCAGAGCTCTTCTTCTGAAAGCACAGTCCGGTGGGCCCGGGACCCGAGGCTGGGAAAGCAGAGGAATCACACTGCAAATGCACCTGGCCCGGCTCGGGGGGATCCGAGGGGCCGGCAGTGTTCTCAGGGAGCCATCTCTGCGTGAGGAGCTGCGCCTTTCTTACTAACACAGCACCTGCTGTCAGCGGGTATCAGAGTTTGGAAGACCGGCCACCTTCCTCTCTGCTTTGCCAAGAAGGCACTAGGTAACTTTTGACATCACTGCCCTAAATTTTTTTACCTTAAAAAAGTCACGCTGCTTGATCTGTAGCTGTAGAATATTGGGAAGATGTATGAGACGGGAGGGCACGTGGGTGGCCTAAACCTGCCCAGCACTTCCCACATCTTGATTCATTTCCACTGACAGCAGCCTTTTGAGCCAGATACCACCCTGCCTTTTCAGATAAGAACCCTACAGTCCAGGTAAGTAGGAAAGTGTAGGCAAGCACTGGGTGCCCAGTCAGCTCAGCACCAAGTCCAGGTTACGACTCTTATGTAGTGCTACTTCCCATTTCATGGTTTCCAGACAGAAAATCAGTGCAAAATACAGGAGTTGGCAAGAGGCCCTTTATGCTCTTGAGATAGTGCCAATCCCTTTGACCATCTTCCCCACACAGCAATCTTCCAACACATCTCCAGGCTCCCTTCCCGGCTGGTCAGCCCAGCTCAGCCTGGCAGGAGGCAAATCTTCCCAATGCTCTATAATAATAGGCTTTGGAAATTGGGTTACAAGGAAAACCATCTCTCATTTCCTCTGGTAAGTGAAAAGCTATTCAACAGAGGCCTTTTCTCTTTCAGGGCCCTTCCAGGTTTGTTAACTCTCTGAAAACACTGCTTATAAAATAGCACTTGAAGCCAGGCAGTGGAGGTCGCCAGGAAGCAGTGGGTGACGGGATTTTAACATAGTCCATGCTGGGAGCCCATCTCGGCTGTCTGCAGAACCTGTACTAAGGCCCTCAATTATCCGGTCTCTCAATCTTCCTCCATCAAAGGCAATACATCTCATTTCTCAGACAAGTCCCAGGCTCCTTGACGATAACCTTCATTTCCTGGACACAGCTTGGTGACGGCAGGATGCAGCCAGTTGGGGCGGGGGCCAGGCAGACAGGAGGAGAGCTGTGGCTGAGATTAGAGGAGGAGCAGCATCACCTGGCAGTGAGGAAAGCCCCTCCATCAGAGGGGTACTGAGGGCCCTTAGTCAGATGGACCATTGATTGATTTATCGACTTTAGGCTGAAAATGTGCCCCCCACTGAATTCAGAAAGAATTGCCCCTGAGCACCTTGGGGGCAGCTGGGGATGCCAGAAGAGGAGGTTTATAATCCACTTGTTCCCAAAGAGAAGCACATTTTCCAGGATGGATGACCACCCCAGGTGTGCGCATGATTAGGAAGCGGTCCTGGGGCCGAGAGAAGAGAATCCTAGGAGTCATTCACTGATCTATTGACTTCGGATTTGACTTTAAAATGTAGCAGTCTTCCTCCTTCAGAGTGTTTCTGCCTGTGGACACATCCCTTCCCTCACCACCCTGCCGGGCACTGCCGGCTCTTTTCATCTTTCTGCTAGTCCAGAGCAAGTCCTGACAGGATTGTGACCTCGTTCTGACTGCACCAACCCCAGCCCTCTTCCCTATGGCCTCCACTGGGATCTTCCTGGACAGCAAACCTAATCGTAATACTCTCCTCCTCAAATACATTCCTTAGATAACATTTTGGAAAACTACTCCAACATGCATATTCATAGGATAAGCATCAAAAAGACATCTGACCAAATGTTAAGAGCAACAATTTTATGAAGTGAGTTTCCATGCGGTTGTTTTTCCTTTGCGCTTTTTTGGTATTCGAGTTTTCTGCCCTGAGCTTAAGATAAATACAGTTATTGTTTCTTTTCCTAAGCATAAAAATACCTAGAAAAAATTAAAGAAATCCTCCTGCACGCAATAAAGTCCTGAATTCCTTAGCTTTGCATTAAGCTCATACAGAATTTTGACTTATCCTTTAGTTCTCTTGTTTCACTGCAATTCACTAGTCACACACAGAGAGGCTTTCTGCAGGCTGTTCCCTGACTAAAGTATGGCTCCCTTCCCTACCACCAGTGCCACTTTCTCTACTGCCTCACTGTAGAAATTGTTGCCTAGGGACCTCCTAGTCGGCTATTGAGGCCCACTGCAATATACTTCCTCTAGAAACTAAAATCTTACTAGATTATGAGAGATGCAATTACTTCTTCTCTAAATGAAGAAAGCAAAGCCCAGTAGTAGTAGCCAATAGGTGATATAGTCTGCACCAAATCCAGGCTTTCTGGCTGTAGGTACTATAGTCTGCTATTGAATGCACAATGGAGCTTTAAAGCAATTGTTACCTATCCCAAAATGTAAACAAGAAATATCACAATATGTGTGTTAGCTATGAGGGGTCCCACAACATCACTGAGGCACCTACCATTGTCAGTGTCACACGTACTGGTTCTGTTTCTTGTGATGTCCTTTGTCCGGTATTTGTAGCCCAACAAATCCCTGTACTCACATGGCAGACCACAGCAGCCATTGTGTCTGCAAACCCGAAAGAAAGATGTTTGGAAAGTTTACTTTAGAATAATGGTATTCCATCCTTCTGGGATTTGGATTCCTCAATAAACTATCTCTGTAACATATGCACAAAGTAATCAAAGTAATACATTATTGTTAACTGGAGTTGTGGCCCAAGGACCTATGCAGAACTCCACTGAGCTAGACTAGATACCATAGAGGGCCTGATTTGTCTCAGCCCTCCCCTCCACCTCTGGAAGAGGTAAACTGAGATGAACAGCCAGAAACACAGAGCATGAGCAACATGTATGTGGCTGAATGCCAGGGGCAGCTTGTCCAGGCCTCTGGCTCAGGACTGTCTCGGTGTCCCGAGGCTCAGATGCCCCATTGGCACAGGGCAGGGAATGATAAATTCCAGTATCACCCAAGTCACTAAGATAGAGGAGGATGAAGGACCAAAACACTATGGAGGGGAGAGGCAGAAACATCAGGAAGGATTACTACCTCCTTTAGGGAAGAAGATTTAGAAACTGCTCTATCATCCAGTGCATTTCAAAGATCTCCCCAAAGTGGGCAAAGATGAAATTGTAGACTCAGATCCCAGGGAAGTACTATCATACTGCCAAGGATCTGGACTCTTCAAAAATGAGAATCCCCACCTGTCTTGGCTACTTTCTTGTCACTGAGACAAAATACCCAACACTCATAACTCTTAAAGGAGGAATGGTTTATTTTGGCTCACAGTTTCAGAGCTTCAGTCCATGGCTAGCCAGCTCCGAGGCAGAAACAGCATCATGGAAGGGCCCAAATGGATGACAGCTGCTCATCTTACGGCAGCCAGGAAGCAGAGAGAAAAGGGAAGAGTGTGGGCAGGAGACAGACCCTTCCAGGTGACACTCCCTGGGGACACCCTCTTCTGATCAGGCCCTATCTGCATAGTTAGCATTGATCCACTGATGAACACAGAGTCCCTGTGATCCAATCACCTTCCAAAAGCACCACTTCTGAACACATGAGGCTTTGGGGAGACATTTAAGATCTAAACCATAACACCATTCAACAGCCATAGGTAGCACTGTCAGCCATGAGCCCTGCTAAGTTTGCAAAATGAGGGCAGGGGCTTGGCCTTGCTAGAAGCCCATGAGGAGGGTTGATGAGGCAGGAAACACAGGATTAAGGGGGGAGATCCATTTTTAAAGAGGTGATGTTAAGCCTGAGAAGGGGATGTGGACAGGAGCCCTGCTGATGTTTGAGGTCTCTAGTTCTGAGTGGATCCAAGCCCATAAGCACTTTCTGAAGGACCACCATAGGTGAGGCTTTGCAGAGGGCCAGCAGGGAGTGACCATAAAGAGGCAAGACACATTGTCCTCTGTGGCCTTTGTATCCCTCTTACTTCTCTGCAAGTTCAAAGTTTCTAAAGTACTAGAGCTGGGTTGATATGCAGAGACCTTGGTTCACTCTCATTTTCATTCATTTAATCAACAAATACTTATCACATGCCTCCTATGTGCCAGGCACTGTTGGAAGTGCTGGGGCTATTATAGCAAGGAGACAGATACGATCCCAACTTTCACAGCAGTTAAGTGTAAGTGGGAGGAACAGACAATTATCAAGGGAACCAATAAATACCTGAAATAATTCCAATTGAGAATAAAATAAAATATCCTGTTGTGATAGAGAATAAAGAGGGTAACACTGGATCGGGTGGCCAGAAAAGGTGCCTCAGAAGAAGCCCTGCATGAAGATTCAGAGAAAGAGATTTCAGGCAGTGGGAATGGCAGGTGCAAAAGTGCTGTGGTGGCTGCAAACTTGACTTTCTCAAAGTGCATCAAGAGGGACCTCGTGGCTATAGCAGAAAGGGCCAAGTGGAGCATCTTGGAAAGATCGTCAAGGGCCTGACCAGAATTTACTCCAAATAGTGGTGATAATGGCAGTCATAAGCACTTTTTAAGCAGAAGAGATACAGTAAATTGAGAGCAAGGCAGGTAAGAAGTAGCCAGACCTATAGACTCCCAGTCCAGTGCTCTCTCCCACTTTGCTGCATGCCCAGTGTGCAGTAAGCCCCTCCCCTGCTCCTTCTGATTTCCACTCTAGTTTCTAGAATTACGGTGAGAGGTTTGATCCTTGCTTCTGATTAAACACCGGGCCAGACAAGCAGAGAGATGAGCTTTTGCACAGAGCAATGTCTCCTCCTGAATACATCTTTAGCCCTTAAAGGGGAATGAAATGTGATAATTAGTAACCAATTAATGTGCATTTCAACAAACTATATTTTAATTATTCTGTCATAGGTTGTCTGCCTGTGAAATATTCCATGTTAATTAAATCCTCTTAATAATCCAATGAAAGTGCCTCTTTTCCTTGATGTGTTGGTGAAAAGGAGGATGATGGCAGACTTACAGCTCATGTAATTTGAGTTAATGGCATGAATCTTGCTTTGAGCTTTCAGATGCTTATTGAACTAGTGATCTCTTAATGCTTCCCAGGCTTTTTTTTATATATAATTATTGCACAATTGCCCTGTTATGTCTGAGAGACTGAGTCCTGACAAGATGGGGTTCTAGGAACTTTACTGGGGAAACACTTGCCCTGCATCTGGCGGCTAGCCATGACTGCTGATGCATCACGGTGACACAGATGCGTCCCCTGCCATCTGCCTGCTGTACTCTGTGACCTGTCCTCACCTCTTTCTCATACTTCATCACTGTGGCTTTGATTTTAGGCATGGAGCACGTGCTCTGTCCAAGGAACAGCACAGCTGAGGACAAAAAAATTAGGAACAAAGCCTGTAAGACTCTGGTCTAGCGATCTCTTCCTACTGCAAGGAGCCTGAGGCTTATCGGACAGGAGAACATAAGCAGAAGCTGCCCATGGCAGCCTCCAAGGCAGTTAGTTTGGACAGAGCAGATGAGCTTCCCCAGACAGGGAGAAGCCAGAAACCCGCAGCACCAAGGAATTCTAGACTGCTGTGGGAGGAAGTGACTCTCCACAGGTTAGCAGTAGGGCCAGGGAAGGCTCACAGGAGACAAAGACTCTCCATTTGTGGGTGGTGGTCCAGGTGCAATCAGATACCTGGACTAGTGTGAGGGATTAGCTGGAAATCACCAATAGAGCAGGGCAAAAACCCTCAGACTGGGAAAAAAATTTTGCCAGCTGTTCCTCAAAGGTCTAACATCTAGAATATACAAAGAACTCAAAAAAATCAAACCTCCCAAATTTAAAGACCCAATCCAAAAATGGGCATCTGAAATAAATAAACATTTCTCAGACGAAGACATAAAAATGTCAAATAAATACATGAAAAAATGTTCAACATCACTAGTCATTTGAGAGATAAAATCAAAATGTTAAGATCCCATCTCACTTCAGAAAGAACAGCAATTATCAAAAAATCAACCAATGGCAAGTGCTGGCAGGGCTGTGGGGAAAAAGGAACCCTCCTCCACTGTTGGTGGGAATGTAGATCTGTCCAGCCACTGTGGAAATCAGTGTGGAGATTCCTCAAAAAACTATGACTAGAGGTTTTATTTGATCCAGCTATTCCTTTACTGGGTATCTTCCCAGAAGAATTAAAATCATCATACCACAGAGATATGTGCAAAACCATGTTCATAGCAGCACAATTGGTAATTGTTAAGTCTTGGAAACAACCTAAATGCCCAACAACTAATGAATGGCTAAAGAAGATATGGTTTTTCTACACAATGGAGTACTACTCTGCCACAAAAAGTGATAAACTAGAGACATTTGTAGGTAAATGGATGTACCTTGAGAACATACTCTTATGTGAAATAAATCAGACACTCATGAGTACACATCAAATTGTTTCTCTGTTATAAGAAACCATAAGTGTAAATATGGACAAAGAAGTGTAATAGATATTATATAAAAGGAAGATAATATTCAAAAGAGAGGAGAACTAGAAAGGGAGAAGAGGAAAAAGTAGGAAGGGAAAAAGGAAAGAAAAGGGAAAGGGAAAAGGTTGAAAAATATAAATAAACTTGCTGTAAATAGGAAAGAGGGGAGCGGAAGGGGAGGGGTGGGGAAGGGGGGAAATCCAAGACTCATCATGTA